>VDFB02086439.1:0-11299 GCA_007258455.2 Sequoia sempervirens
GTGTCTTTTAAATCCTCTACAAAGATTCCACCATGCTCTACATTAGTAAATTAAAAATTCAAGCAATACTAAATTCCATAATTTACAATATATTAAATTGCATGAAATAAAAGTCCGTAGTCTGACCCATAAACTAAAGTCAACAAAGTGCTTGGTAGATGAAATATAAAGTCAGCAGTGCATGAAACCAAATGTAGTCCATGGAAATAATCCAAATATAGCCAGCCTACAATCATGTTGAGGGTCATGTACCATCTCTATAATCAAGAGACCTCTTCACACCATTCAGACTATGTGGATGACCTGGAACACTCTATACAAGAGAAAGATGAAATCATATGTAAGATGATGAAAAATGATTTAATGGAAATTTAATTTATAATTCATCATAAAATTAAATTACCATCATATCTAGGTCTAGATGCTCTAGTGCACCTAAACCAACCTCTAAATTCTTTGAATCAATCTACATAAATAAGACAAAGAAAGTTGAAATTAGATGGAAGTCTACAATTAAAAATGATTTAATTCAATTTAATTTATAATTTATTATATTTTAATTGTACAGTATTTTGAGGTTGTGCACCCTCTACTCCAGGACCTATTTGTACATGCTCAACTACAAGATGTGTCTCATGCTATAAAAGAAAAATAATTTAAAACATGTATTAGCTCATATTATATATATATTCAATTTTAAATTTTAAATTAAAGTTATTCAGAATATATAATTTGTAATTGACTTTAAATATAATAAAAAATTTAAATTACCATGATATTTGGAGCCTACTCTGCATGTCCTCTTGGAGGTGTAACTATGTCTGAGTCATGGCAGAAAGTCGTACTAACAAAGTCCTACAAGATCAAACTTAAAGCATGTATACTTGAATTAGGTTAAAATATATATATTCAAGTTTGCACATTTTGTGTAGATTTTTTTTTTAAACAACTTAAAATTCAGAGGCCTCATGAGTAGCCGCAACATCTAATGTTTTCCCAATGCCCATTCTCATTGTCGTATCAACCTAGAAATACATGTAGACATTTAACACTTATAATATTTACAAGTTTACATGCACATTTGATATATAGTGAATTCAAAATTCATAATTGTAACTATACTAATGTAAGTTAAACAATTTACAATATAAATATACCTGCCCCTGATTTGTGATGCCCGATAGTGGAGGGGTGCTTGACAACTCCTCGGGTGGAATCAACGTGGAAGTCAATTGACTCCCCTAAACCAACATAGATATTTAAAACATATGTTCATGATTCAATTATAAATTTAAAACTCAAGTTAAAAATTATTTCATATATCATTTAAAAAATTGAGATCAAAATACCCCACAAGGATTGCCAACTAGGACTGGTGTCGATGTATGTACTCATGGAGTGGATGATTTCCCCATCGTTAGTGTCATCTATACACCAAAAAGTTTGATTGTTAAAATGTATTGCAAACTTTTCTTTGATATATACATTCATTAAAATTCTTAAAAATTCAACATGTAGATGCATATTTATACCCGTGTCGCAGTGTCCTCAGGGTGATGGTCTGTTTTAAGAAATTCTACAAACAAACTAAGGCGACTAGATGAACCACCAGAATCTCCACATCTACTCGAACTAGGTGTGGCTTGATCAGGTCCATAGCATAACCGATGGCAACTAGTACATACATGTTGTCTCGACACTCCTGGAGTGGTACTTGAACCAACTCCATAAAACATTCCTCCATCGTCATCTCTATGCTCCCTACCCACTATCTCAGAAGCATGCGGATCAAGGTCTCCTGCGAGTGTACTAATGGATCCTAATGTCGATACTACCACATGTTGATGCACAGGTACGAGAATGGCAAGACCAAGAGGAGAAACAAGGGGTTGCGCATGCACGGGGCGTTGGGGATCAACCCTTTCCCCTAACCTCGGTTGTGGCATGCCGCCACCAACACCCTGAAATGATTTAAAATCAAAATAATTGGGATTTTTCTCCATAACAAACTCTACATATAGTTTCCTCAAAATATACAATGGGACCTCCAAATTAGCATGTGGTGGACTGTCAAATACCATATACCATCGATCCAAAAAATGTGCACTCATTTGTGGATGTATACACCACCTCATGGATATTCTAGATTTATTGGGAGGAATGGGCTACCAAGTAATAGGTTCGATAAAGTAAGGGGCTAGATGATATTTTTTTATTTTAAGGTCTAAAATTTGTTTATAGGAGAGACCATCTCAATAAAATTATCTCATCTAATCTCTTTCTTGTCGATGCCTATCTAGATCAAAATCAATAGTCCTAATGGCATCCACAACATTTTGCATTGCAAATGCAAAATGTCTCATAGGTGGAATCAATGCTTTATTTTTTCATAGCATTGATTTGATTTTGAATGGATGCCACTTGATCATTTATACGTGCTTGCAAGTGAGCCTCATCAGATCTAGGGGGTGGTGGATGTTGTAATACCCCCATGTTTTCTAATACTAATTGCTACTATTGATTTCTCTTGTGTGTAGCGTGATACTGATTTGTATTGGTGATTCATTCATCGATTTGGTGTGTGGTTGCGTAGTTTAGTTGATTTCTACAATTGATATTATTATTGCGATTTATGATACTCTGTATGTAGGGTTTGGATTATTTTATTATGCAATGCTTTCTCTCGAATGTTTCATATGTCAATGTGATAATTCTATGATCATGTGATTTGAATTCTGTGTTACTTTATAATGCAATGGTGTAGTAATTAGTTATGATGCAGTAGTTAATTAGAATATTGTCTTATGATCAATTGGTTAGAAATGTTAGTTTGTATTGATATTGTAATTGTTAGAATAGATTAGGTGAGAGGACAGTGTAGCATCACTCGTTCACGAGTGCCCTGCTACACTGCGATTCCTTCTCACGGTAGGATGTTGAGTTTATATATATTTATATGTATACATGTGCTGTTTGACGTTTATTTGGATGCAGGAATAAGTCTCGATTCCACCTGCTTCGGCAGGACAGGGCAAGCAATAAACTAGCCCAACGGGTAAAAATGTTGAAAAAGGGAGTAGGTTTGGAAGCGTCCCCGTCCCAAGTCCGTCGTCTGTTGTGAGTCATGTTATGACTGTGGTTTTCGTTCTCGTTGTTTGTGTAATTTGTTTTGTTGAGGTATTCAGTTGATTTATGGTTCATGTTTATTTAATTAACGTTATTTTATAAGATGATGGATTAAAGTTGTTTAGTTGGTTGATTTAATTGTGTGTTAGTTGAATATTAAATTTAAATATATTATAAATTAAAAAGGTGATTTAATTTATTTATAAGAGTAAATAATTATTTTTAATTAATAATGTTGACAATAATTAAATTAAATAATTATTGTTGAAGATAATTAAATAATAAATTTTATTAATATTAATTTAGCATAGATAATATCTTGTTTAAATAAATTATTTTAAATTAAAACTGTAGATAAATTTGTGCTTTTAAAAGCTGAAAAAGGACCAATTAGAAGGGGGGATTTTTTGAGAAAAGAAAGCAGAGAAGCTTTATTGAATTTATTGATTCTTTTATTATTTTCGGAAGGGAGTTATTGTGCACACAGAAGTTTTGCTTTGTTGTTTTGGATCTGGAAAAGAAAATAAAATAAAAGAATTTGTGTTGAAAACTTTGGAGAAAAGAATGGATTTGGAGATAGATAGATTCGAAAAGGGAGCTGCAGGAGGCGATCGAGAAGGATCTGCAGGAGGAATTCGAAAGAAGGCTTCACAAGGGATTTTTCTTCAGACCAAGGGACTCCAGGTATTCTCCTTTTAAGTCATAAATATTTCATTGTTCTGTAGCAAATCCGGTTGCTATGTTCTTGAAAATTTATTTAATGATGTTATGTGATTTGAAAATTTATCGGTATGAAATCCTTGAATCTGCGGTAGGGAGTTTAGCAAAAATCATTTTGACGGAAGATTGAACTTGCATGTAAGATCTACATTAGGTTAGTAAAAAAAAAAAAGTTATTTTTATTATGCTGAAAAATTCATGCCCAAATGCCTTTGTATATCATATTGAACAAATTGTTTATTTAACTTTTACACCTTTCAAAATTTATTCAATAAAATTTGTTGTAAAAAAATTATGGATTGGAAAGAAAATCGATTTCTGATTATATTGAAGTTTACTTTTTAGATTATATTGAAGTTTACTTTGAAAAGAAAGTTCTTTTGATCTCTATTTAAATTATATGCCCAGATCTATCTATTAGATAAACAATTTATTTGGATAATTTGTGAGGAACCACTGTATATATATGGTTATAATTCTGGTTGTGTTAATTAAAAATATATTGTCATCTGTGTGATTTCATTTTATATACAGAGAATAAATTCATTCATTTTTAGGTACGGATTTCGTATATAAAAATAATAATAATTAAAAATTTAACATATATAAAACATTTATATTCGTTCATTGTCTGAAACCCATTATTTATTTTCGTCAGAACGAAACTGTACAAAAATAAGAAAAAATATATATAATAAAAATTATTAAAAGAATTTTTTTTTAATACTAAAGTTTGGAGGAGGGGAGGGTGGCGGTGACACCCCCGGCCCCCCCCACCCAGCGTAGCAGTACCACTAGGCCACACAACATCCCACGGGCCACAAGCTTAGACCAGGGGGCCGCGCCTGAGATCATTGGTACAAGTACATACTGGGGATGCATCACCTTTAATAAAATTCGTTTTATTTTTATTTTTTATTTTTTTTAAACTTTTATTTACCTTTTAATCAATGTCTGGTTTTAATTCGTTTTTTGTTTAATTCGAAATCTTTGTGGTATATCATTCGGTATTATTAAATGCTGTCAATTTCATTTAATGTAATTCGATTTGATTTGCAAAATAAATTTTACAGTTGATTTTTATTAACTCGATTTTTGGTATATAATATAACTTTATATATATATAAATTTATATAATTTTTTTTTTCTTGAATAATATTTTATAAACTGTATAATATATATTTTGATAAAATGATTTTTTTTTTTTTATTAAAAAAATGTTTTATTGTAGAATATTTACAATAATTTTATTTTAAAATATAGGTGTGTATAAAGGTGTGTATATATGTTTACTTATACAAGGGAGATGTCATTATTTTAGTGAATTTAAAATATGTATTCTTGTAAGTATTTATACATATAATATCGTGAGTGTGATGTTGGAAAATTATAGTATAGATTAAGATTATATAATTAGTGTAATTGTAAAAATTAGAAATAAATTATATGTTAGTTCACTGAGTGTTTTCGAGTAGTTGATTTATTTATTTGGGGAATATTGTTGTTTATTTAGATGAGTTTTAGGGTATTGATTATGTATTGTTTCTCGAGATTATGCATTTTATTTAATTTGATTTTTCTTTAATTTGGGTTTAGCTCTTGTAGAAACCCTAGAGTTAACTTTCCTGTTATAGGAACCTAAGTAGTGTTTAGAACTTTCAGAGGCATGGACACTGTGAGTTGTATTTGGGATTGTAAATTGATGGTTGATTTTATGTCTTGGCTTTGGTTAATGTACTCTGGGATTGTACAACTTTGTGAATGTTCTGCACGTGATTGTGGGCGAGATGGTTAAGCCTCGCAGATGAAATTATTGGTATGGTTCGGTATTTTGGTGGTACAATCCTGTTCAGTTGGTTATTCTTGTGTTAGGATGTCTAGAGAGAGTGGCTCTAGTGGGGGCCGGCGCACAAAGGGGCTGTCAGGGTAACCCACATAGAGTTAGATTAATCAGTGATAACTTAAGTAATAAACCACGGGTGGGGATTAAACACTAATAAGATAATTGTGAAGCCTCGTCCGCCTGTTAGTGCTACCTCAGACTAAAGGGGACTGAGAAGGCCGTGGTTGGCAAGGTCATTGCCTTGTCTTCACGAAAGGTCAATGACTCCGCATGAGTAACCCTATGGAGCGGCACCTTGAGATAGGCTGTCAGGAGAACCATAGATGGAAGCGGCACCTTAACTTGGTTGTCTGGAGAATCCATGTAGAGATGGAGGCGGCACCTGGTGATAGGTTGTCTGGAGAATCCATGTGAAACCATGCGATGACACTCTACTCTAACATTCTGTTTGTGTTGATTTACTGAAGTCCTCTGGAAGTGATTTATTGATTTATCTTTGATTATTGTTGGAAGTAGTATTTGGTTTTATGTCTTGAGTTTCGATATTATGTTTGGAGTTTCATTGATGTTGTGATTATGCCTGGTTGTTATGTTCTTCAGTGGTTTGTTGTGCCCTTGGATTTGCCAGTGTCGTGTTTCTATGTGGTCTTTGGTGTTGAGTTATCTTCTTGGAGTTAGTTTTGCTGTTGTTAGGCGTACTTGGTCGGGGACCCTTCCTTGTCTACTCTCAGCACGGGGGTGGTTGGGTGGAACGTGCTTCGCACCCCGTTGGGTTTCCCCTTCTATTGCAGGTGTATCTTTATTGCAGGACTTTTGGAAGATGTTGATGTTCCAGTTATTCGTTTGTGCCAGATAGTTGTATATACTTCAGTTGTAATGTATTTAATGTATTTATTGATGTATCGTCTCCCACGTGTGATGGGGTGACCTCGATGTAATTTGGTTATATGGATTATTGAGATGTATCTTCAGTTATTTGTATTTCATTATCTCTTGGGATGTAATGTATATTCGAGCCGTGTTTTGATTCAGGAGCAATCTCTTGTAATAGTTGGATATGTTATGTTGTATCTATCGAAATATGTAACACTTTATATCTTTATCATCACATGTGTTATTATATGTACTTATGTCATGAATGTAGTTATTGTTCAATGGATATGTAAATGATGAAATGAGAATGATGGATATATGTAACTGTTTATTATGGTTTAATTTATTATCGTGTTATGGGTTAGAATAGTCATGTCACTTCGTGTACCCCATTGGAACAAGTTGTGTCTCTTAATATAATGTTATGTTGTAATACTTAAGTATGTTTATTTTATGTTCTTTATTTAATTAAACTTTAAAAAAAAAAAAATTGTTCTGTTGTTTAGTTCCTTTGGGGTTCGCACGGCGGGGCGTGACAGATGTGGGATATTAAGTGGAGGGGATGGAGGGGGAGGTGGAGCCTGGGGTGGAGGTGCAGGTGGCTAAGGTGCTAGATTAATGATATCATCATTGTTAAATTGATCCATGAGATTAGATATAAGTGCACCTAAATTAAATTATACAAAATTAACTTACAAACTTATAAAATTACAAGAAATAGTTCAATTTGAAATGAACATGCAAATTTGTTTAAATAGGATGTGCATACATATACATACAAATACATACATTGATTGAACTTGAGCATGTGCATACAAATTTCAAAATTTAACATGTACATACATTTAAAATAAAAAATACAATGCATAATTTGCATGCATACAACATTCAACTAAACTATGTACATACATACAAATTTCAAAATTTAAGATCTAGAACTATGTAATTTTAATACATGTACATACTAAAAAATAAACTTGAAACATTCACAAAAATCTCATTTTATGTCTAACGCATATATATATTACATTTTTCCAATAGGAGAAATCATGATCTAGTAGATAGTCATAAAATATATACTATTATGAATTCATCATTATAAGCTCATAAATTCCACCAAATTCATAAATTCATGTCACTAAAAATATCCATCCAACCAAAATCATAAATTCACGTCACTAAAAATATCCATCCAACCAAATTCATAAATTCATCACATAAAATATCCATTGAACCAAATTCATAAGTTCATAACTATAAGACCATTGTCTTAATTTATAAATTGTTGTGGCTCTCTACTGCATCTCTTCATTTCTTTATGTTTGCCTTTTCAGAATCAGAATTTCTTCTCTCCTTTAGCCATTGTCGATGCTCATCTAAGATCCCATCCATAGCCCTAACAACATCAACAACATTTTGCATCCTAGATGCAAGAATCCTCAAATGTGGTGCGATACATTCTTCATTTTGAATAATGTTGATTTGATCTTGGATGGTTCTAACATTGGGATTGACTCATGCTTGCAAGAGAGTACCATTGATTTCAGGTGATGGAGGTGGGGGGTTATGAGGTTGAGTGGGTGGAGGTGGAGGTGAAGGTGGTGGAGATGGATGGCATGGAGGTGGATTGCGAATATTATTGAATCAATCCATATGATCTATAAGATATAAGTGAACTTGCATTAGATTTGTAATTTCAAAATGTAAGATACATGTTTAGGAAATACCCTTAAACCATTCAATATAAATGGCCTAATTTAATACAAATGATAAAATATGTAAGCCTCATTTATGTCTAAGGCATGTTACTTGAATGAAAAAACAACTATTAATATAGGACAATTTATGAATGCTTTAGGGTTTATGGTTTAGAGTTTAGGATTTAGGTTTTAGGGTAATAGGATGGCTTGAGTGGATCTATGTAGTAAGGTCCTAGTACAAAATGACATGGCTTAAGTGAATAAAATTTGGTGAAGATGCCCAAGGAAACCAAATTTCATTAAGGTTTGAGGCAACTTCACCAAATTTTATTCACTTGAGCCATGTCATTTTTTCCTAGGACATTACTAGACATAGATCCCCTTAAGCCATCCTAGGGCCTCACTGCAAATTGACCAACCCCACCACAGGAATCTCATTCATATTGCAATCTTGCATGGATCTTATTATTTGTTAAATTTGGTTTCCTTTGGGTAACTTCCCACCAAATTTTATAAACTTATTTGATCCCCTAAGAAATGTCATATTAGATTCCCTTAAGACATCTCTAGAGCGCAAGGACCATGTAGCATCCTGAAAATGCTCTAGACATGGCTTATGAATAAAATTTGGTGAAGATGCCTGCAAATTCCCCATTAAGGTCCCTGTAAAGTCTCTACACCAAATTTTATTCACTTCTAACTGCCACTTTGTCCCTGTAATCTCACGGACATAGATCCCCTTAAGCTATCCCATCACCCCTAAAACCATAAATTGATCAACCTAGATCATGATTTATCTCATTCATATTATAATCTTGTTATTAGTAGTTTTGAGTTTGTGTTCCCACCAAATTTTGAGAACTTATTTGATCCCCTTAAGAAATGTCAGGGACCCCCTAAGACATCGACATGGTTTAGTGATAGGATGGCTTGGGGACGTCTTATGTCTAGTGAGGTCCTAAGACAAAATGACATGGCTCAAGTGAATAAAATTTGGTGGTGTTGCCCAAGGCAACCAAATTTCATTAAGGGCCTAGGAAAAATGATGGCTTTAGGGTTTAGGATTTAGAGTTTAGAGTTTAGGGTTTAGGGTAATAGGGATGTGGTTTAAGGATCTATATGTAGTAAGGTCCTAGGACAAAATGACATGGCTTAAGGGAATAGTGGTGGAGTTTCCTATAAACCAAATTTCATTTTTAAGGTCCTAGGACAAAATGAATGCTTTAGTGTTTAGGGTTTAGGGAACTTAGGGTGAAGTTTGGGTGGCCCTTGGAATAATGGACTTGCAAGTTAGTGAAGAAAATTTTCTTGTGGAATATTTGATTGAGATAACTCTTGTCTCAACTGACCAACCTATATCATGAAATTTCATTCATGTTATAATCTTGCACAATCTTATTATTGTTAAATTTGGTTGCCTTGGGCAACTTCACCAAATTTTGAGAACTTATTTGATCCCCTTAAGAAATGTCATATTAGGACCCTTGAAGACATTGATTTACGATTTAGGGTGATAGGATGGCTTAAGGGGATCTATGTAGATAGTGAGGTTCTAGGAAAAAATTACATGGCTCAAGTGAATAAAATTTGGTGAAGTTTCCCAAGGCAACCAAATTTCATTAAGGGCCTAGGAAAAAATAATGGGTTTAGGGTTTAGGGTTTAGAGTTTAGAGTTTAGGGTTTAGGGTAATAGGATTGCTTAAGGGGATCTATTTAGTAAGGTCCTAGGACAAAATGGCATGGCTTAAGAGAATAAAATTTGGTGGAGTTGCCTAAGGAAACCAAATTTAATTTTAAAGTCCTAGTACAAAATGAATGCTTTAGTGTTTAGGGTTTAGATTTTAGAGTTTAGGGATTAGGGTTTAGGGAACTTAGGGTGAAGTTTAGGTGACCCTTGGAATAAGTGACTTGCAAGTTAGTGAACAACATTTTCTTGTGGAGCAGTTGATTGAGATAGCTCTTGTTTCGACTGACCAACCTAGATCATGAAATATCATTCATATTTTAATCTTGCACGATCTTATTATTGTTAAATTTGGTTGCCTTGGGAAACTTCACCAAATTTTTATAACTTATTTGATCCCCTTAAGAAATGTCATATTAGGACCCCTTAAGACATCAGTTTACAGTTTGGGGTAATAAACTGACTAGTTTATGAATATTTTTTATTTTATGAATAGATTGACTATTTCTGTAATAGAAACACATAATTATGTATTATTAAGATTGAGTTTGATGTATATTTTAACTTGATATTTTATTAATTGAATATAATATTATTTTATTTAACATTTTTCTCATTAATATTTCCCACTTAAATGAATTTATGATATAAAATGTATAATAAAATTAGTTAATGTTGAATCTTATTTTATTTTGGATTGTTTGGAATTGAAAGAACCTAAAAGAAAGAAAAGAAAAATATTTATATTCTTTTAGTGTCTAGGTGACTAGCACAAATTGAGATTTTAGACTAAACTATAAGCCTAATTAACAATTAATTAACTAGAATGAGAGTTAAGATTGTCGAAAGACAAGAGACAACACATGCAAACAAGAAATGGAAACAAGACATGACTAAGAGAGATAAAAAAATAAAATAGAAATGAAATCAAATATTATCTAATTAAGTGACAATTGGAAATGAATTGTACAAGGATTTAGGAATTTTCTAACTAAATTTGTAAACAAACATTGATAATTTATGAATTGTAACTATTCTTTAACATATTGTCTTCTAATCTAATTATAATTTAACATTGAAAGTAAAGATTAACATATTGTTTTCTCCATACAATGCAAATGAATTTTTTCCATTATCAAATATTCTTGAGCTTGAAATTAGGGTTTTCAAATGCAAAATGATTTCTTTGATTTCAATTTATGGTTTTAGCAATTTTTTTTGTTTGAATTCAATATAGGGTTTCAATATAAGCAATTAGGGTTTTTAATGCAATCTTTTTATTTCATTTCAAACTAGGGTTTTCAAATCCTTTTTTTTTGTTTGATTTGAATTTAAGGTTTCAAAAAGCAATTA
>VDFB02086440.1:0-15074 GCA_007258455.2 Sequoia sempervirens
TAGTTCTGTTATTGTAGAGTTCTAATCCTATTTGGATTCTTATTTCTTTTCAATTATAGTTAGGATAACTAAATCTTAATTACACTCTGATATTTAGGAGAGTTGTAATTAATGGTTTTAGTTTAGAGTTGTGTTCTAAATAAACTCCCTCGTGCATGTATATAGTCAGTGGTTGAGTCTTTAGGATAAAGAGTTGATTAATCTTTCAATTGTGGATTTGGTTATCAAACACTTTTTAGTTTCAGTTGTTATTACATAGACATGTTGATTGTTCAAACATGGTTTTTCTGAATACAATATTTTATCAAGATTTCATGTGATATTTTGGAATGTGCAATTAATGATCTTTAGTTAACCAAATATCAATCAATCATTAATGTCCTTCACCATATTTACAATCAAATCTAGAAATCACACAATCGAATCTAGAAATATTCGACAATTATCAATATGGATTTTGGAAACTTGTTATCTTTGAATGGAAACAACCTCAGCAAAAACCAAATGCATGGTCACAACAAAATTTTCAAGGTTCCAATTATAATCCTCAATTGCCAGCATAGCAAAACTAGTTGCAGCCACAATGGCAAAAAGGCCAGCAGTGGTAGCAACAAAACATGAATTACCAACAACCTTTGCTCCCTCCTCAACCACAACAACAAGACATTATTCCTAATCCATCCAATCCAACATCTCAGCCACCAAGAGCACCACAATTACCTGTCCATCCTGCACCTAACCCTAACAACAAGCCTGCCCAATAGGCTTATACTAATGAGGCTATCCAATACCCCACCTATGTGGTAGAGGTGAATGGTGTCCACCTTAGGTCAAGAAAAACACTAATTGTTCCTTCATCCCCACAAATAATTGAAATGGAAGATGAGGAACCTACAACTGAAGCTCCAATCAATTAATCCTTGGTGCTCGAGTCACATCAAGCAAACTAGACTATATCAAGTCTAGAGCCTCCATTTTTTGAGCACTTAGCCATACTAAGGCATCAAATTCAAGTTGAGACAGACCTACTAGGTCAACTAAAGGATGTAAGTATCAAAATTCCTCTCATCCAAGGAATCAAGGACATAACAATCTATACAAAGACAATAAGGGACCTATGTCTTAAGAAATCGGGAAGAAAAAGGAAGGATCCTCAGACTGTTCATTTCTTAGGAAACCTTGTTGATATTATGTTAGGGAACATAACTTTCCCCAAATATACAAACCCTAGTATTCCAGTAGTGGATGTTAAGATTAATGGGACCCTTATCAAGAACACCTTTATTAATTTAGGGGAAGCAATCAATGTCATGACTAAGGAAACAATGCAACTCCTTCAGTTATCCAACCTTAGACCTACACCCACTGTTTTACAGTTGGTGGATAGGTCAATAATAAAGCTTGAGGGAATCATTGAGGATTTAGTTATAGCATTGGATTCTTGGGAATATCCTATTGATTTCATAGTCTTGCATCCAACGGTCAACCTTGCAGGATATCCACTCATTTTATGCAAACCATGGTTAGCTACATTTGATACATTCATAGGTTGTAGGTTTGGAAGTATGATAATATCTAATGGGACTGTAACCAAGAAATTGGTTCTCTATCCTCCAACCCAACCTTATGCTGATCTTGAGCAAACCATATGGCCCACCTTAGATGAGGATGACTACTATTCCCTGTAGACTTTAATGACAATAGAACATAGCCCTTTTTTGGATGATTAGGATGAAGATGATATGATTTCTCACATAATATTGAATGAGTACAATAGGAACTCCCAACAATAGGACAGTCTATCATGCCTACAAGATCCTTTGCAAAACATTATACCTGCTAATTCATTTCAGGAAATATCTTAGATTTTCCATTCCTTACTGCCACAACAGTGTATACCAAACATTCCTACACTTGACCTCTCATTTGTGTAAGAATCATCCAAAACATTAGAAATTCTACCAAGAAAACACTAAACATAAACAATGCATTAACTAAAAAGTAGCAAAATTCCCCGAATACAATGCTAGAGGCTTATGCAGCAGCTTTTGTATGGGACTACCATGACATGAAGGGCATAGATCCTGACTTATGTATGCATATGATCTATATAAATGATGGTTTTAGTCCCATTAGACAATCTCAAAGGTGAATGAACCCTGCTTTCAGAGAAATAGTTAAAGCTAAACTCTAAAAACTACTTGATGCAGGCTTCATTTATCCTATATCTGACAGTGAATGGGTATCACCCTTGGCTATTGTCCCAAGAAAGGTGGAAAATGGAGGGTATGTTTAGGTTATAGGGAGCTGAATACAACCACTAGGAAAGATCGCTCCCCATTACCTTTCATTGATTAAGTTCAAAATACAAAATTTCATACTACTGGCTTTTTTAAGATTCATTGTGTAAGTGCTTCAAATTTTCAACCAAGTGTGATAAATTCAAAAAAATAACAAAAACACTTCCACTTTTTGAGCTTTTTGTGGACCCAATTTCTTGCATCAACCCGGTTAGGTGCTCCCTATCTATATGTGTATGGTTCAAGTTGCACCCGTAGGTTTTATTAGAGAGTTTGATGCACTCTCCAGGTAGTTCCTTTGGTGAGGTAGATTAGATTTTAGGAAGTGGAGTTTGGTTAAGTGGGACTATATCTGTAGGCCTATTCAACAGGGTGGTTTGGGTCTTTAACAAGCAGTTGTTACTGGTCAGGCTCTAGTGGCCAAGATCTATTGGTGATGGTGTACTAATCAAGATCAGTGTTGGGCCAAAATCCTGAATGCTAAATATTTTAGAGGAGTTGCGGGTACAAATATTCCTAGATGCTCTTTGGATGGTAAGGGGTCTATGATTTGGGAGACACTTAAAAGAGGAGCGAACTTAATCAAGCAAGGCTTGTTTTGGATTTGTCACAAGGGTGAGGATGCTCTTTTTTGGCTGCATTCTTGAGGTGGTCACCCCCCAATCTTTACAACTCATCCTCATCTGCGGGATTTGGGGTTGCAGTTTTAGGAGGCTGGGTAGTCAAAGGTGAGTAATTTCAAAGCTATGGAGCATCTGGATCAGGTGGAGGTGCTTAAGTGGAAAGGGTGCCCCTTATGGCCCCATGGGATTCAAAAGAGGTTACAACTGAGTTGGATAGGATTTTAGCAGAGAGAGTTTGTAGCTCTTTGTAGCAAAGAGATGTCTTGGCTTGGGCTCCTAATCCAAAAGGGGTTCACTCGGTGGCAACTGGGTATCATGAATTAAATAGAAGGAAATATAGGGAGTTTGAAGCCCCTTGGTGGGAATATGTTTGGAATAAGTTTGTGTGGCCTAAGGGCAACTTCTTCCTTTGGTTAGTTGCTCATAATAGGTGTCTTACTTAGGATAATATTTTGAAGAGAGGATTTTAGGGTCCCTCCATATGTTTCCTTTATGGTAGTAGTGAGAAGTCTTCTTTATATTTATTCTTCCAATGTGCTTTCTCCAGATATATCTGGCACCTTTAGTGGACGGTGTGGAGACACTCTTGTGTGCATGCTCTTTTCCTTATTGTTTTTTGGAGGACTCTGGGGAGGACCCTTTGCTCACTCTTTCCCTCTCCAAATGGTGTGGACTATTGGGCCTTCATGCATTCTTTGGTAGATTTGGTTAGAGAGTAATCGTAGGATTTTTCAAGATAAAAAGCTAATGGTTTTGAAAGTTTGGCAATGGATTCTTGGTATGCTTTAGGAGACTATTTCAGCTAATGGTGAGGATGGAGCTCCTTTGGATGCTAGAGAGGTTGTGATGCTTTGGGGTTTGGTTTTGAATGGTCTAATCTTAAGGAAGACATGTTCCAAAGGGAGGAGACATCCCAATAACAAAATTTAGAGAGAAGGTAGGTGGTCCCTGTCTCCTACTAGGATCCTAAAAATTAATAATGATGGCTCTTCCAAGGGAAATCCAAGTTATGGTGGTGTCGGAGGTGTGGGGAGAGATAGTTTTGGGACTGCCCTTTTCTTCTTCTCTAGGTATCAAGGCCACCAAACTAATAATCTCATGGAATCTCTAGCAATTCTTGTTGCTTTAGAAAAGGATTGTGCTCTTGGCTGGTGTAAGGTTATTTATGAGTCGAATTCTCAAATCTTGATTAATTTGTTAAACAAGTAGATTTTTGATGGGGTGAATTGGCAACTGTCTTCAACTTTGCAACAGATTCTACAGTTAAGTAGTTCACTAGAGTTGGTGTCCTTTGCTCATATTTTGAGTGGAACAATGTGGTGGATTGTCTTTGTAAATGGGCTTCATAGTTTAAGGGTGATTGGAAGGTTGACGATTAGGAGCATCTTCTTGGTGACTGTTTCCATAAACTGAAGATGTTGATTCATGAGGATATTCATGGCCAATGAATAGGTTTCATTTTCCTATGTTGGCTTTCTCTTTGCGGTATATTGTCCTTGATGACAAAACTACAAAACTGATTAGTGCTTTGAATACTTGGCGCTCTTTGTGTTCAGTTTGGAAAACTTGACATTCTCAATGTTTTGGTGATCATGCTTTGGGTTGATGTATTTGTGTGCATTTGTTCATCACTTAATGTGGTACTGATCATGTTAAAATTTATGTGCAAATAAAAGTTATTCAGATGGTCTGATTGTTTCAGATTTGGTTTCTTAGGATATTTATGCTTTGAACTGTTACATATTTGATGGCTCTTGATGATGTCTTGATGATGTCTGTTTCAAATTTCAGCTTGATTTGTTTCAAGTTGATTACAATTGAGATCTTGATTTAATTGGATTGACAGTGTGATAAGGTTTGATTCAAGTTATTCATATGGTATTCGTGGTGACAGGTCCTTCTTCATATTTATGACATTCTCACCTTCACATGTTCAGGTATATTGATTCATGGCATATACATATGAAGGTAATGCTTATGGAAATATGGTGTCAGTTGGTATGACTTATTGTTGATAAATTTGGTACATACTATTGGTTTGTCACTTATTTATATTGCTTCATCAAGCAATTACTCTGTCTCAGGCAGTTTGGTTATTGATTCAATTGCTCCATGAAACTTGGTTTAGTAAAAATGTCATATTCTCACATTTTATCTGGTAGCATAGTATACACTTTGGTTCTGGTATTTCATTTGTTTGATGGTGTTTATTGGCTCAAATGGCATATAATTTTTTATCATTTTTATTTGGTGATTTCTATGCCCAAGCCTTGACTTTGTAGTCAACATCCAAAGGCAAATAATCATATTGACTATTCTAAGCCTTTTACATATGATATTAAATTATCTTTGGTATGTTAATGTTGTGTGGGGTCGGAATCTTCATGGAATAAACCCTATCGGGTTTCCCAAAGTATTTTTCAACAGTGATATTGTGTTCGAAGGTTACTTGGTTATATCACTTAGCAGCCATCATTTTTCATATGGTTAAGTCGGCATTTAGAGAATCTTTGACTTAGAATATAGTTTATTATGTGTTGATAGTTTGCAAGCAAAATTTGGAGGTGATCATGTGGTCGGGTCCTTGGTAAATGATTAGTCAAGCGAACTCATAAGCATTTTTAATCAGTTGATTATTGTTGTGTCTTTTTGACTTTGGACTCCAAATCTTTATTAATTTTGGCAAAGTCATCGACTGACTTGAGAGAAGACTTTTTTAGGGAAAAATAATATTGCATTTTCATTGAATAGTTTCGAACCCTAGTGCCGCCATGCTGGAACTTCAGTTGCATAGTGTGCAAGGTTGTTGTGGTATTTTGGTTTGGTTTTTAGTTATGTTGATCTTTGGTTTTTGGCAAGAATGTTGGTGGTTTTTGTTTGAACTGGAAGTAGTAGTTTAGGCAATTTTCATGAAGAACTTCAGGGATTTTAATTGCAGGTTAATTCCACCATAACAGAGGTAATATCTATGCATTATTTTTGATATTTCAATGGTAGATCTGGTAAAAGAAGAGGAAAAGAAAACTTTGTTTTTAGTTTCAAATAATTTTCTTAACTAAACTGAAACTACCTTGAACCCGAGCGTAAACTAAAAGGTTTCATCTCTCAGTGGCATTTTATCTTCATATCATTAATTTTTGATTGGCTTTAAATTATACATTATGTTCACAAACTCTGGTTATTGAAATCAGGGTTTTCTTGACAAAGTTGTATAACTGTTTCACAAACATTGTATATATATGTATCTCAGCAAAAAACTTAAAGTGTGAGAAGAAAAAGTGTGTGTGATGTGAAGAAAGAAAATTGTCTAAACAGAGTATTGCTCATTGTGAAATCATTTTGTAAAAAGAGAAGAGTGGGCTCATATTGTTTTTATCTCTGATTGTATCACAAAGATTATGTTTTGAGTTGAGCATTAAATCAATTTGTATCCTATTGTAATTTTATGACTGCAAGAATGATTGCAGTTATAAGGTTATGATGGGTTGCAATATTTTGAATGTTTGATGAAGTTGGTGCTTCAGAAAGATTATGGGAGTTGGTGCTCCACATTGTTACAAAGTTGGTGCTCTTTGATTAATAAAAGGGAAATTTTAGCGAGTGGTTTTTTTTATACCCCAAGAGGGTTTTTCCACTCAGGAAATCTTCGTGTTATGTGATATTATTTGTCTCTCATTCTATTTCATGTTAATGTGCTCATTTATTCAATGCTATGATACGTTTAGTATGATCAAAAGTTTCTTATTTCAAAAAGTTGTCATGCAAAGTAAAAAAGTCTTTTATTGAGCAAAGTTGTTGTTCTGTTACAAAAGCACGTACAAGATTGTTCACAATCTAATTGAACAATATCATATGATGCTTTTAACATGAGTTATAAATGTTACTCAAGTTTCATGTCAATCTAATTTTAAATGTTGATGTACACTTGCATAAACAAGTCTGCCACGTTGAGTTAAAAATAGTAAAAAGTCTCGTTGTACCTTTCAGAGTCAAAAATTTAAAAATTACTTCACTTTGATTCACCCCCCCTCTCAGAGTGAATCCACTTCCAACATCCTAGTTGTGTGGCGTGGTGTTATTGGTTCTTTGTCGGTTGGGTGTGTATTTTGGCTCTAGTTGTTTGTAGTCTTGCTCCTTGTATTCTTGGATTTTCTTTGATGGAATAAAATTTTACCTGTTTTGTCACAAAATTATGAAAAATATCCTTGCCCTAGTGTTGGAATTTCAATTCACACCTCTGGAGTACATATTGGAAACAAACAGCTATGCACAGATAAACTACTCTTCAAATTTGGAGGGGAAGCTCCCTCTTTGTTGATTTTTGCTTTTAAAAGAAACAACTAAACTAATGGCCGATCTTTTTGTTCTCAGCTTGAGAGCACAAGGTTTATAAAACTCTCCATGTCGTAGCTAAAATTTTCTCTAGTTTTGCAAATCCAACTACAACTAAGCCTATGCTAAAACACTTCTAATTTCTCAAGTAAATTCAAAGCAAGAGAAAATAGAAGTAAACAAGTATGATTTTCTGACACAAAAACTTAAATAAAATTGCATCCAACATTCACCTGAAGACTCATTATACTTTTGATTGTAAGCTGAAATAAAGATTATGGAAGCCAATTACTGAAAGAAATGAGACATTGGATGAAAGTACAAAGGTGTGAGATTTATCTCCTCAAAGCTTTCTTGAACAACAATAGCACATCTAGGACAACAAATTGTATGATGAAACAATCATACAATAGATGATCAAACCAGCTTTATAACATGACATTAAACAATAAACTTAATAATGATTTGCAACCACAAGTAAGCATACAATCTTGTTCTTACACAATGTGAACCAACACTGAATAGCAATATTGCAGGTGAAATGGTGCAACAATTTGTTATCATAAGCAAAAGTTAAACAATAATGAGAAAGGTTGCTCTTATTTATAGAAGCTCAGAGGAGTAGGGAACCCTAAAATCTACTTGAGTTAACATTGAGTTCTTGCCCAACATGCAAGATTTATTCCTATGTCTAAATGCAGGTAACTTAACAGTTAACTGGAAAAACTACCTTAGTTAACTAATTCTAACTAGACTAGAACTCCAAATGTACATAGGTGTCTCCAAAAATAGACATGCACGATTGGTGGGACAATGAGTTAACTTGGAAAGAGGCGTCAAGTTAAATATTGTGTCTAATGTCTATCTTGAAAAGGTGAGACATCCTGACTTAGTAGTTCACTAGTTGTGATTATGAGCAATCAACTCCTCCAATAAGTTGTCAAGTGCCTCATCATTCAGAGATCGTCACATGCCTCAACTATGAGTTCACTGCTTGTCAGTTATTTGAGTAATTCTAGAAATATCTGCATACTTCAAATGACAGTTCATTGATTGGTAACTTTGGCAGCTCTATAACTCGAGTGATGATCTATGTTTCTTTTGCATCTTGATGCTTTTGATGCTTTTCTTGATTCTTCGCAATGGAAGAGTGTTACATGATGAAACCGAGAAGTTTGACTACGAACACTCTAGCTATGAGAAATGCACACGAACTCACTACACACGCAAAATTCCAACGATATTCAAGCCTCTAAACTGGCCTTGAAAAGCTATAAGTTATATGAGGTATGAAACCATGTGTACTTTGAGTGTCTACGCCTGTCAATTTATCTAAATCAACCCTCCAGATGTGCTTGATGCAAATTGGTGTCAGTCATCTTCAAGAAATTGTGAATCAAGATCGATTTGGTCTTGAATTTAGTTTGAGTGAATCACATACTAAAAAATTAGACCGTTGACTATAAACACTGATATGTCTAGGCAACTTTTTCCGGTGAGGCCAAAAATAGCTTCTAGTGAGCTAAAAATAGTTTCTCAAGGGGAAATTTTTGTGAAATTTTCTAAGACATGGGTTTTGTAGAGAATATCTTTTTGAACAAACCCACAACGTTAGAATTTCGAAAAAAGTGATTTTTTCTTTGACATGCAATGACTTCTCGAGGCAGAAGCTGCAGGGGGCAATGGGGCTGTAGAATCTTTTCTTTTTGAACATTTTTTGGCACATGGGTTTTGTTGGCGCTTAAGAACTAAACAAACCCAGTTTCTCTATTTTCTAAAATGATGACTTTTTTTAGAAACCCTAAAAATAGGGGGTAGTAGGGCAATTTTCTCAAAAAATTCTGGCACGTGGGTTTTGTTGTCAACACTGTGTTGAACATGCCCAAAAGGCCAGATCTATGAAAAACTATCATTTACTTGGACATCTGAGAAAATATGAGACAAGGATAGAAGAAATGTGAGGGGGAGAAGATAGAAGTTATAAACTGCCTCCCTCAATCCTTAAGAAAAACGCCTCTGTATAAACCCAATCTGATGAATTCCTGGCAAGAACATACTGAAAAGATGAAGCATCCAAAAAAATATTCCTCTATGCAACCTAAACTTGGAATTGCGAAGAACACTGAAAATGGCCTCCATTAGATCCTTCAAAAAGAGTTGGAGAGAAAATAGTTTATTTTAGCTTCAACCTACAAAGAATAATGGAGAAATGATGCCTATACTTGAATAAATATCCATTTCGGAGGTGAGAGTGCCAATTAGTTGCGCCAAACCTAATTGAAGAGTCAATTTATGTGCATGCCTTGTTAACTAAAAGCTCTCCTCTAATTTTAGGATGCCATATGCAAGAGGAAGCATGCAAAAATTGTAATTGAGAGTCAACTGGGCCCACTTTAACTTTTGGCACCCAATATTTAAGGAGTTAGATATTTATTAAAGATTTTCAACTTCTATTGTGACAAACTGCCTCTGTTTGACCCTGAATTCCAATCGCTTGGTTGATCCTAAAGCTTGGCTGACAGATTCATAGTGAAGCTGGATCAAGTATGAAGAGATGTTGCTAGGAGTTGCAAACCTCAAAAACTAGTTTTCATGGCTTGAAATTTTGGGCGCCTTTTGCCAGAAGGGTGCTTTTTTTCACTAGACAACCATTTTTGGATTTTTTTTAATTTCTCCACTTTCACCTCCCATGCTTCAATCTACAGTTGTCAGTGACTGATGACTCTTGTGAACATGTTGAGATATTGAATGTATAACTAGTTCAATTCCGGAAAGTATGATTGGCATTGTAAGTCCTGAAAGTTGATTAAAAGGGCTCAAAAGCTTGGGTGCCCCTGGCCTACAAGGGTGCATTTGACCTTTTGAGCTACAATTTTCACTTTGCAACCTTCAACAAGATGCTCCATTTTGACCCTCATTGTTGGGAGTTTGATTGCTCTTATGTTTGTGTTGTTGACGATCTCATCGCGAAGATTGATCAACTTTGAAGAGATGTTCCTAGGAGTCACGAAGTCTGAAAGCTACATTTGAGGCTCCAAAAAATTAGGCACCTTTTCCAAGAAGGGTGCATCTTCTTTGACACAATCAAATTTTCACGTTTTTCAATTATCTTGGCTTTTAGCATTTTGCACTTGATCTTTGTTCACGAGTGTTCAACAAGTCCTGAGAACTTGCAACTGGATTCATTGCGAAGATGGAAGTGTTCTAAGTAGATCTCTTGAAGAAGACAACTATTGAAACCTCATTTGGTTGACCAAAAGTCTAGGTGCCCCTGGCCTACAAGGATACATCTAACCTTTTGACTTTCATTTTATCCTCCATTTTATGTGCTCAGTTGATCAACCATTGTTGTTGTTTGATATGTCATGTGGACTAGCAAATAGATTCATTGCGAAGCTAGACTGAAGTTGGGAAGATCATTTGGAGATAACAAACTCAAAAAATGACATCTAATAGGCTTTATTCTTGGGCGCCTCTGAGCTACAGGGGTGCAATTTTTGTGATTGACTATCATTTTTTTATGACTGTTGACCTTTAGCATCTTCTGCCTATGCCTTTGTTTGCCAGAGTTTGACAAATTTGATGGATTTGTTTGATGATTCATCAGAAAGCTTACAAAATTTTGAAGAAGATGATTGGTTTTGCAAGTGTTAACCATTGCATTTGGCATTTCAAATTCAAGGGCACCCCTGGCCAGTAGGGCTGCACTTGGTTCCAAACTTGATCATTTTCTAGTGATTTTCAACCTCTTCACACTTCGTGATTACCATGTTGCTAGGCTACTCTGAATACGTTGAAGCATTGTTGCTGCTAACACAAGTACGTTCACCATTGTGACTGCATTCACCATTTCTGCATGTATGGACACTGCAAAGTTGACTAGGGCGTTGACTGCAAAAGGCATCTCCCTTGTAGCAAGGTGTATTGTTTCCAGACTTAGAATATTTTTTACATTTTTTACCTTTTGAAAAACAAGACAATATGTGGGCTCCAACAAACTTGAAGGACATGCCAAATATGCAAATTAACAAAGGCTGAAAATAAGGAAAGGAGGTCTTAATGATGATGACACATGTTAAAAAACTTGTTCTAGAAGTTCTCCCATGCCCTCCTAAGTCTCCTAGCCATTTCAAATTCCTCACACATGCCCTAAAATCTTAGAGATGGAAGTTGTAAAATTTAAAAGAGGTTTATTGGTTAATTATGAGCATTTCCAAATATCTAGGAGCGTTAATGAGTAGTTTGAGGGAATATAGAAGCGGTTTCAAATATCTAGGGGAGAGTTGAATCAGTTTGAAGTCTTTGTAAGCATCTAGGAGCTCATGGCAACTGCCCAAGAGAAGGATACTTTGACCCCAAAATAAGAAGACACCTATCACTTTATTACTCAAGTATGTTCTAGCTTTTGAGGATGCTTTTCTAGACTAAAATACACACCTAGTTTCATTTTTGAGGGAGTTCTTTCATTTTTGGAAAAAGTATTGTAACTTATAAAAGGTTCTTTCTAGTCATACTATGTATTGTAACTCAAAAATGTCAATCTTGAGAATGAAAAGCATTGTAACACTTTAATTTTTCAAGCATCTTCAATCAATAAAACCATCTTTCATACTACATGTTATATTGTAAGGCATGTTTATCAATAAAAAGCAAGTTTTCACCTTCATTGTGCTAGTTCTTATGGTGTGTTGGTTAATCTTATGCAATTTTTTTGTGTTTTTGTATCAAAACCTCTAAATCATGCACGATTAAACACCTGTAAAACTTGAAACTTCTCTTTATATGTTGGTTACTAGTTAGAAAACCCATAGATTGGCTATTTTAGTTGTGAAAAACTTATTTTCCTCTTAAAACAATAGAAATAGGTCACATTTTAGCAAATAGCTTAGTACATAAGGCAAAACAATAAGGTTGTGTGACACAAAAACATCTTTTCATTGAACATTGGATGCAAAAGGGTTTTAAACACTTAGTCTTTAATATTTTGGTGCATCACCATCCATAAGTTTTAGTTTCAAATTTTAGTCCATCTATCATTTTTCCCATGGCATAAATAGTTACATTAGATTAGGATAAATTCAAAATTAGGAGAAGCATCAAGGGAACCAAGTACCTTTGGAGGTTGATCTTCATCATCTGATCCCACACTCAGGGAGATCATCCCATGTTTCATGAGGTAGTTGAGTGATTTTACCAGCTCAACAATGGTGCACACTTTTGTGACAATAATTCCATGTTTCAGTACTTAGGCAATATATTCAAGATGTGACCCATGTTCTAGATTGGGGTGATTTTCAGGTCTAGGAGGGTGGGCAACTTTCTTTCAGTCCTATTCATACTCTCCACCACTAGAGATTGACCCTTAGAGGTTGAGATCTAGAGTAGGTAATGGTTCAATGGGACCCAAACGATGAGTCTTCAGTGACTTGGGAAGATGCGACACAACCGAGAGTTCTTTATCCTCATATTTTTGCAAGATTCCAAGAGTAAGCCTATTTCTAGTGGGAGTGGATGTAGCATCTCTCATGTTTACATTCTTTGGTTCATATTTTTGGACTTGATTTGTATACCAATACCTATATATTTTGATTCAAGATTTTTTGTATCATCATTCTTTTTATATTGGCATTAGTATTTGATGTACCTTTTGATATAGTTCTAGTGTTATTATGTTACGATGGATTATATTATTGTATTCTATGGGTTATGCACATGTATGCTTGGATGATTATTTTATGGTTATGTTGTATGCCCCGTTCAAAAATTGTATGTGCTTCGACTATTATGTATATGCATAGGTACACTTGACGTATGTTGAGTAGATACAAAAACATCGATTTTTCAACCATGCTTCATAGGTTTAAGTATTCCTCGAATGTGGTTATGTAGTACTTAAAAATGTACACCTTTACATTTTCACACCATGTTTGCATCCCCTTAGTTAATTGGACTTGATTGTCCCAATTATGCATTCACAAGCCTAATTAATTTCTTTCTGAAAGGGAAACCCACATCTAATCAATACATACACTTAATAACACATCTTAGAAAATGTGTGTTCTAGGTTTAGGGCCTAGGAACCATTCCCCCAAGGGTGAATGGGTCCCCCTTAAGTCTCGGGACCCATTTTTTAATGTTTTTGGCAACATTTTAATGATTTAAATTCAAATTGCAAAGGTCAGCTTGTGGTGTTTAATTGTTGGGTAATTAAGGAAACACCTATAAATACAAGATCTTTTTATCAATTCAAATATAAGTGGCATAACTCAAATTTCATAAGAGCAAATATTATTGTCAAGAGAATTGGAGATCATATTACGTGTGTTCATGCATGTTCTGGAGATAACATTGTGATGTAGGTTTCAAGTTTTCAAGCATCAAATCAAGTATCAAATCAAGCATCCAATCAAGCCATTTCATGCAAGATCCAATCCTTAGAGAAATGTGTTAGACTTTAGTCCTCTAAGGACAACCATTAAAGGGTTTGGTGAGGTGTAACAAGCTTTGTTCATTCATAAATTTCTTCATTTTGTCATTATTTCATTATCAAGGTTTAATTACCAAAACGGGGTTTGACCAAGGAAAACCCCTATTCACCAAAAAAAAAAAACATTTTCTTTTTGTTTGCAAATTTGTAGGTGAAGAAGGATTGAAAGTTGATCAAAAGTGCAATTTTACAAAATTTTCAAAGTTGTCATCAAAGTTGTCAAGACACAAAAACTCACCTACAGGTTTTATTTCTGGCTTTCTGACAGTCAAAGCTGGTGGAATGAGAACCTTAGATTTGGGATCTGAGGACAGCAAAAATAATTTTTAGGTCCTTGTATAGAGACCCATTCACCCTTAGGTGAATATGTCCTTTAGCAGAGCCCGAAACCCACTTTTGGAGCTAGGTAAACACTATCCTATCCTTCTTAGATATGTTGGTTAATGATTGTTTATGTTAGTGTTATCATAATACTTCATATTCCAAGTGTTAGATCTCATAGGTCTGATTGTTAAAACACTTTTATCTTTCTCCCAAACCTACATTTTGATCATTTATGTCATAAGGAAGCTAAGGCAACAGTGTCCAAAACCTAGGGTTGACTCTCCTTAAGGGTTGTAAGTCAATTCTAACCATTTATGGCACTATCCCTCTTCCTAATGAACAAGGGAAAGGTGGATTTGTGATTAGGTGGACACCCCCTTTTGCTTTGACATACTCCCCTTATCACATATCATTCCTCCATTTTAGGGAAAGGATCCCCCCCCTTTCGTTTGTTTCAGGTTATATGGGAGATGTCACATTAGTCATATTTATTTAGCCTTACCTTTTGTACTGAATTCAAGTGTGACTCCCTATTTATTTGTCCATGTTGACCCAAATACTATCTTTGGTATGATTTCAAAAAATTTACCCTATGTGGAAATCCAACGAATGTGCGATTGATATCTTGTTTAAATTCTATTTTTCACAATTTAATTCAAATATATACTTATATGGATTTAAATCGTGAATTTAAATGCTAATTGTTAATTGGGAGTGTATTTAAATGGTTAATTGGATTTTGGGGGAATTTGAGGGAAATGAAATTTAAATAAAAGGAAAATAAATTTATATTTTTTAATTGAGAATTCAAAAGGGTAAATTAGGAAAATGGTTTTCTTTTTCTCATTATGCATTTTTATGAAAAAAATTGTAAGAGGAAAACCCTTTTCTTGGGAAATCTTGTTTTGTTGGTTGTGGGAGCATTTGGAAGGGGAATTTGATGAGATTGGATTTTCATTAGAATAGGAATTGGAAGGGGAGTGTGCTTGGGAGTTATCATGTGCATTT
>VDFB02086441.1:0-30682 GCA_007258455.2 Sequoia sempervirens
GATCTGGGTTGAGGAAATCAAAAGCCTATCTACCAGAATCAGTAATGAGAGGGAGCTATTTGATCTTCCACACCATGATTATGATCATTAAGGAGTTGTCCACTAGGATCTAGAGCAACATGGTTGCTTTTCAGTAACACAAATCTCCAAGAAGATTTAGTTGATTAGATGAAGAACTTTGCTAACATGTTAGACAAGAAGGTGAATGCTAACTATTTTCAAATGCAGCAAACAGGGTAGTCACTACAAGACAAAATTGCTATAGTGCCAGGGTCACTAGATGACAAAATGGGGAAAAGGATAAGAAAATATTTTAAAATGTGAAATATTGGGGGTAGGTGAAACCCTAACTTGCATTGAATCTAAGCCACACATTGTGATTAAATCCTGGCCATTCATTTGGGCATTGGAAAACTATAAATAGGGGTTTTCTCCTCATTTGTAAGGTGGTGGTGAATTGTTGTAAGAGGCATTTTGTAGCAATAAAAGGAAGCATTGCATTATTTTGGATGTTTTATTTGAGCTTGTTCAGTTTGCATTCATGATTCAACCTCCATGTTAGTTTTAGTTTTAGTTTCTTGAATGTCTTTAATAGTGAATGCTATTACAATATTTATGAACTTCCAAGCTCATGCTTTTTTGTGATTTGTTGATGATAAATCACTTTGCAAAGCTAGTTAGAGCTAATTCATATGTTGTACTTTAGTTTAATTTTATGTTCATGAGGTGAATGCACAATCTCAAAATTAGTAGACCTTAGAAGATTGCACTGGTTTTGTGTAGCTGTAGGTTTCTCTTGGTAAAGAAAAGCTTAGTTTATGGGAGTTTTTCTACCGTAGCATCCTCCATTGTTACTATTTATTCATAGCTTAGATTTAGAATAGCTTCTCCTAACCCTTATCCTTTTTCTATTTCTTTTAACTCCTTGTTAGATTAGGATTCCAAGCACCATAACAATGCCAAACTTGGTGATTGAACTAAGTTTTAACTTGTTGCTTTGAATGGGAAGTCACTATTCATTCACTTCCAACACCTTGAAACTCCATTTGTAGACCCAATTTCCATGCTTTGTAAACAATAAAGGACATCCTATGCTTACCAAAAAATCACATCAACCAATTGAACTATTCCAAGCATTATCATGACTTGACACTTAAGAGACCTTAGGGTAGTAATTTGGAACTTGTTCATAGATTTCTACCTTTCAAGAGAGGTAGAGAATTTATGTTTTTCCTATGTTGAGATGTGCAAAAAAACCCATCAACAACTACCAAGATACAATGATAGTGGCTCACTGCCAAAAGAATGAACTGGTGGAAGACACCTTCAATATGCAAGGTTCAATTCCACTAAAGCTCAAAATAGAAAGCACTAAATTTCTCAAAAAAATTGCACTAATAATAAAGAATTTAGGCTTTGAACTTATCCTTTGTTAACTTGCTCACACACACACTCACACTTTTCCTTTCTTTCTCTCTTCCTCCTCTACTTCAATCCTAAAAGCATTTTCTATATATACAAGCATATCTTATTCATCAATTAGGTCAGCACCATATAAGATTCAAACATTTTATCCATGTAGTGCATTATGCCAAGTTGGCTATTAGTCTTCATAATATATTGCATTCACTGAGTCAGCCAAGAATAATGAACACAATTCTTCAAACCAACAAATAATCCTCAAAGCAAACACCTTCCAGATCTTAGAACTCATTAATTTCCCATCATACTACCACTAAAGAGACTATTAGCACAACCGTAGTATAAGAATGTTCACCTTATTAGAATGTGGAGAAGACAATTCTTCAAACCTAAAAATAATCCTCAAAGCAAACACCTTCCAGATCTGAGAACACATTAGTTTCCCATCATACTACCAGTAAAGAGACTATCAACACAACCGTAGTATAAGAATGTTCACCTTAGTAGAATGTAGAGTCTCCCATATAGTACACCACATAGAACAATAGTAGGATACAGAGTTGAACTCTATTAGAGATAAATTTCTATTCATAGACAATAGAACATCTCAAGATCCAAGAAAAAGTAGTCTAAATGAGTTAATAAAAAATGGTTAGGAGATTAGATTTATATCACATCTTGCGATCAGTTTCAAACTCAAATACCAACATACTAATCCATCACAAAGGAGTATTACCAATAGAGAAAAACTTTTAGTAAACCAAGCAAACTTCCCATATAGTCAACACCATGTAGTTATTACCATGATAACATCAATGAAAAAATAGAAACAACCAACACAACCATCCATACTTCATGCTCATGTTGCAAGGCTTCCAACACCTTAATCCTACTCTTTAGGCTTTGTGAGACCCAAGAGGGTATCCCTTGTCATGTTCATGTGATATTCATTTGATTAGGAATACTTCTATACACAAATTAGTTCCTATTAAGTGCAAATAGACATTTTTCATTAAAGATTTGGCCGAGCTTTGAACAAATTACTATCTATTGCTAGGAATTAGGCGGTACTTCAAATTGGTACATAGCAATGTGAAATAATTTTATATTTTCATTCTCGTTCCAAATCCATAGTAAGGTGCATTACTATCTCACTTGTCTTTAGGATGACCTAATGAAGAGACCAGTGCTTCATCTATTTGGATAATGGAGTCATATTTACAATAACCAGTAATATCAAAGCCATTTAACTTAGAAATTGGTGGACTATTGTCATACTACTTTGTAGTATTCAAATCACTATGTCTAAAACATACCTTCTTGACAAATCCTATGCTCTTTCCTACCAAACTTGTGACCCTATTTCAGAATTTAATCAATTATTTGAATTGAAGAAAAAATAAACTCACACATTCAATTAAAACAATTGAAGAAAAACAAAAAGATCATTAACCATTTCATTCATAATTTGCAAGAGAATTACATAGAAGAGTATAAATTTTAGAAAAAATATTTTATTCCATATCTGTGGCTTCTATAAAACTATTTTAAGATCATTACATACATGAATCATACCCTAGACTCCTTACTATTCTATTCATCAATCCTTTTACAATATGTTTATTCATGAGCTTAGCTTTTTGCCTCGACCATTATCAACTCAAAATTTGAATCACTTGTAATGAGCCTTGAAATCCCTTTTATAGAACAAGGGAGAAACAAGCAACTAGCTCAATTATAGTTACATTTCATTTGAAAACTAATTTCATTTGAATTTGAGATATTCCCCCAACAGTTATATGGAATCATTTGCAAAACAAGGGAAAACAAAATTTCACACCATTTTTCAAAGAAGAACCAACTGATACTACCAAAAGCACCATTAATTGTTGCAGCATCCTCTGAATTGCACATTGAACAAAAATATTTTTCATTATACCAGCCAAAAGGAACCCAAGTCACCACAAAGGACAAAAACCCATATATGTAGAGAAAACTAGAAAAGTCACCAAGACAATATTATCATCAAAACAAAAAAACCAAGAACAAGATGTAATCCTACTCAATCTGAGCCAGAGTACACATGCCCACTACATGTCCTTGTAGAGACTAAAGAAGTCACCCCTTCATTTTCATAAGAGTTCATAAGGCTAGCCATGGTGAGCAAATAATGGCAGTAGCCTGAGTTAGTTTCAACTTCACTATTTGAGGGACCATTTGAGATTTTAATGGGAGAACTGTGTCATCCCATATAAGCCTGGTTGTACTTATTCTTCCTTCATGCATCCCTCATAATCCTCATAGGCTCCTTTTCTTTAGACTTGGCCACTTCTCCCATGATAATTTGGCTCCTCAACTGATAATTGCTCTTCACACCAACCTACACCAACTTCTTACCATGGGCACCCTTCTTTCCCTTCTCCTTTGGAGTTAATGTTGGATGTTGTGGATGTGTTTCTGATATGTGATTGTCACTAATGTCAACACTATTAGCATTTGGTGTATTAGAGGTTGTATATGTCAAGGATATTGAGAAAATTGCAAAAGAAAGTATTCTTGGTTCCCTGTGGAACTGTGTAGGTCTTGAAGGCATTTTGTTCTTTACATTGAAGATTAGTTGTTGTGGATTAAAGGGTTTTCTAATTAGTGTATCTAGATCGTCTACCGAAAGTTTCAAAGTTCTATGTATATATCTGATCATGTTGTGGTTTGACAGTATTTCTTTGTTCTTTATCAATGTTCTTGACTGAAGATTATGTAATTATGGTAATCTCAGTTGCTGCATATGTTCCTCTATTGTTTCTTGGTGCTCTTGGATGTTTCTAGATCATGCTCCAAATTTTTGGTATGTCCACATTGATCGGTGTGCTCATGGTTAGAAATGTTTCCTATGTATGTTTTTTTTTCTTGTTCTTGGCTGACATGTTGATGGTAGTGTGTTGTGGATCATCGAGGTGAAATTAATTGAAGTCCTTTTGTGTTGGAGTTTTAAATTTGAGTCTCCACTATGTTGTGACTAACCTTGGTGGATTCACATTAAAATTTTATTTGTAAATTTGAGTCGACATTGCAAATATGTTTTATTTTTCTTGGCCAACTAAGTTGTGATAAAATCTCATGTAGCAAATATATAAGAGCAATTTTTTCATTGGTATAGTGTGTTGGAAAGGTGTTGAGTGTTCTCTTGTGTGTATGTGTTTATGTGTGACTCTACTGAGGAAATCAACTCAAAATCGGGGCCTTAGTCATAGAGTCAGAAACCTTATTAGACTCGGCTGGGAATAGGAAATAATGAACATTTTCTCACTTTTAAGAAAGTGAGTGGTGACTCTGATAAAAAAATTTCAACACGAATGGAAGAATCTCAATATAGGGGAGGTCATACAGGTGGTCCTACTGGCAATAGTAAGTGGACACACAAGGATGATAGGGTTGATAAGGGTAAGAAGATAAATGAAGACATGTGCATGATGAACAAAGACAGAGCATTGAGGACACATTGTGAAACATATGACCATTATGATACATGGAGAGATATTTCAATTGCAAAACCTTGTACCCCAAAAGAACAAAGAAACCCTTTTTACAATCCTCAAAAACAGGTTGAGTTTGAAGCTAAACTTGAAGTTGAACGAATCAAAAATCAGCAAGAACATGATCTAAAAATGGAGGGTAATTAGAATGGACCTATTGATCATGAAACTCCTCAAGAAAATTATGAATCTTTAACTTATGAATAAGTAAAATCATTTTTTGAATCTCAGAGAAAGGAGATAGAAGAATAGGAGAAAGCCCAGATGATACAAGCAATGAGAGACTTCAAATTGTAGAAAGCTCAAAATACTGCTCAGATTGTTGGTTTCCCAAAGTATGTACCACCCCATAAGCATGGTAATCACAGTGCAGGGCCTTCTGATCCATCAAAGGCTCCTCACCATCAAATAGGGAATCAATACAGACAGCCAAATCATCCACCTCATATTCCCACACAATATACAAATATATAGCCACCTCATGGTCAGCATTATGTGCCACATCATCATACACAATACAATAATCTAATGTATCAGTATCAGTACCCACCTAATCCTCCCCCTCATCCATACACAACAATGATCAGACAATTCGATTTGGTAGGGTTTCAATTATACCCTTACCCTATGGATGGCAATTGGAGAAGTTTGGTGCCTAAGTTTATCAGAAGTAGTGCAATTACTGTTGAAGATCATTTAAGGAGTTTCAATGCCTTCATTCAAGATTTGGATGTACCTTATGAAGATTTACATATGATGCTATTTATGATGTCGCTTACTGAAGAAGCCAGAGATTGGTTCAACAGCCTAACAATAGCCTCTATTGATTCTCTCCAAATATTTCAGGACTGATTCCTTGAGCAATATGGGAATCTAAGTGCACCAGATGCTGATCTTCATGAATTAATGCACATTCAGAAAAATTAGAATGACTCAATTTATGATTTCAACCGGAGATTCAATAAATTGAAAAATAAGATACCTCCTGGATCAAAGTTTCCAAACTCTATAGCATTGAGTGTTTATTTGAATGCATTCAATCCTAAAACAAGGTATGAACTAAGAAATAGGTTCCCAAGATATTTAGCTAAAGCCCAGAAGATAGCATTAACAATTGAAAAAAATAGGAAAGCTACTGGGATAATTAGTAAAAGAGACAACCCTAGGGCTCCTCAACAAACCAATAATTATCAATACAAATAGGAGAACACATACAGAAATGAAAAGCCTACGTTACATGACATGCCCTATAACAAAAACTGGAAAGATGGAAAACCTATAACATATAGGCCTAGAAACAAAAAACTCCTGATCCATTAAGGAAGAAGGGAACATATATGGTTAATAACAATTATTTTTGTGAAATTTGTGATAAGCCACATTCCCCAGATTACTGTGTTGTAGCCCAAAGAATGCAAGAAGAAGGAATGCTAATGGGAAACAGTGGAGAAGATCACACAGTGTATTTAACTTCAAATAATTTTCACCGTGTTGAGGAGAGGTACTCATCTTCAGAGGATGAAGGTTATGAGTACGATGTTTCAAACCAAAGGTACAATGTCCACATGGCTGAATAGCAGGTTCTTTTTGACTCTAAAGAAGATTATACTGAACCACATTCTGTTGAGATGCCTACTCAGTGCAGTATGAGGAAACTCACTAAAGAAGAGATAGAGAGATTAACCATTGTTGTAGTTGAAGAAGCAAAGAGTAAGTACTAGTTGAGAAATAGGACAGTGAACAAGAAGGAAGGTGTCCCCAGGGGAATCTTTATGAAAGATCAAAAGGTGACACAAGGAGTTTCGAAGAAAATAGAAAACAAACAGCATGATAAAAGTGAAAATAAGCCTATCCAAAAGGAGGAAGTAAAGGAATTGCACAAAGAAATGCAAAAGACTGATTCACCAAGTAAAGGAGAAAAAGAAGAAAACAAAGGAGAAACATCAGAACAAAAGAAAATGATTAAGGTGGAGGGTTCTTCTTTTTATTTCACTCAGGCTTTATCCCAGGTAAAAATGTCTGTTCCACTACTTGAGATGATGAAAATTAAGGAATATAGAGATAGTGTTGTTCAATTAATAACGAGTGGAAAGGAAAAACATATAAATTCTGAAAGTAAGATGGTCACTAAAAATAAGCAAGAAAAGGTAAATATCCCAGAAGTGTGCCTTAATAATATAGCATTAAACCCCCCACCAGTTGATCCCTTTTTCACTACATTACTGATAAATAACAAATTGTTGAGGAATTGCATGATAGACTCTGGCACTGCCATAAATATTATGCCAGTAGGAGTTATGAAACAACTTGGTATGTGGGTGAATACTACTAGAGGGAAGTGCTACACAATGGATAACAGACCTATTCCTGTGGTGGGTATAATGAAAGATGTTGAAGTCAAGCTAGTTGCTTATCCTCAAGTGGCCTATAACATTGATATAACAATAATTGACGCCCCTCCTCAGTTTGGGACGCTTCTATCATGACAATGGATGACCATGGTAGGGGGAAATCTCTGGTTTGATTTATCTTATGCAAAAATTCTAATGAATGGTCAGGAAGTTAAGTTATACAGGGAGCCAAGGATGAACCAAGTTGTTGACTGTGTACCACAAGATCAAATCAATTGTTTTTGTGATGTGGATATTGGGAATTTTAAGATAGAGCCAGCCCAGCTAGAATTAATCAATAGTGATCCAATTGAAAAGCATGCTGCACAAAATTGCAATGGTGTGTGGAAAATGTACTTTGATGGAGCCTGTAGCCAAGAAGGTAATGCGGCAGGAATAGTATTTGTTTCACCTGAAGGTATTACATTTAATTATTCATTTTTGTTAACATTTGAATGTACAAACAATGTGGTGGAATATGAAGCTTTATTAACAGGTTTGAATATAGCTATAAAACATAAAATCAAGTTGCTGGCTATTCTAGGGGATTTCGAGTTAATTGTTTCACAGATTAAGTCAAAAAATGCAGCAAAACATAAGAGACTGAAATAATACAGGAATGTTGTATGGGACACAATTGAGTTGTTTGATGCTTTCTCAATTGGGTGGATTGATAGGTCAAAGAACATAATTAGTATGAATCCCAATAAATTGATTTCAATGCCTTTTTTGAAGAAGTGGATGGGAAACAAATAGTATTTGGGAAGGAGATCTTACAGCTTAAAAAAAAAGGCTTCCTAAGGGGTTAGTGGCATTGGAGAGGGTGTATGATGGAAGTGATCGGTCCCTCATGAAGAAAACACCAGTCAAGAGGGGGGATATTGAAGAGATTAACTTGGGGACTGAGATGGCACCAAGGAAGGTGTACATAGGGAAGAAAATAAGCTCGACAATTAGAAGAATGCTGATAGCATTACTGAGAAAATCTAAACATGTGTTTCCCTGGTCTTATGAAGATCTAAAAGCATATAGGGAAGATTTTTTTCAACACAAAATACCATTGAAGCTAGATGCAAAGACATTTAGATAGAAGAAAAGACCCATTAATCCAACATTGTAACCAAAAATTTAGGAAGAATTGGCAAAGCTCAGAGATGGTGGCATAATCAAACCAATCAGGTACTCAACATGGGTCTCAAACATGGTCCCTGTGAGGAAGAAAAATGGAGATATCAGAATATGTGTGGATTTCATAAATCTAAATATGGCATCTCTCAAGGATAATTATCCTCTACCCAATATGGAGGCTATATTACATAAGGTGACAGGGTGCGAGCTGCTATCTATGATGGATGGGTTTTTAGGATATAACCAGGTTAAAGTTAAATAATCTGAGCAGTATAAAACAACTTTTACAACCCCATGGGGGACATATGTTTATCTAAGAATGTCATTTGGTCTCACGAATGCAAGAGAAACCTTCCAAAGGGCTATGGACGTAGCATTTGTAGACCTAATTAATGCTATCATGGTGGTGTATTAGGACAACCTTACTGCTTACTCAAAGAAGGCTAAAGATCATGTGGAACATCTGGAAAAGATATTTATTAAAGCTTTAGAATATGGGATTAGTCTGAACCCTAAAAAATGTTATTTTGCAGTCACAGAGGGTAAGATCTTAGGACATATTGTGTCAAAGGAAGGGGTTAGAATAGATCCTAAGAGGGTTGAAGCTATAGATAAAATTCCAATTCGTAAGACCATCAAATCCATCCAGTCATTCTTTGGACAAATCAACTTTGTTAGGAGATTTGTTTCTAATTTTTCTGAAATCATTAAGCCCATATCAAAAAATGTTAAGAAAAGGACAAAAAATAGATTGGACTGCAGAAGCATTAGATGCTTTTATGTCAATTAAAAAGGCTATCAAGGAAGCCCATATCCTTAAGTCTCCAAATTTTTTGAAACCCTTTCAAATATTCTCATTTGCTTCATTACATACCATAGCTGTTGTCATGTTACAAAAAAATGAGGGTCATGAGTAGCCTATGTCCTTTCTCAGTAAGTCATTACAGGGGTCAAAATTGAAATATGATATATGGAAAAACAAGCTTTTGCATTGGTAAAAGCTACAAAGGCCTTCAAACCATATCTTGTTGTAGCTAAGCTAATTTCCTATGTCCCTCATGTGGCTATTAAAGACATTTTGACATAGTCTGAAGTAGCAGAAAAAAGATGTCGATGGATTAATAAAATCTAAGAATTTGATATGGAGATACAAATCATTAAACTAGTAAGAGGTCAGGGTTTGGATAGGTTAATGGCAGAAGCAAACATTGAAGCAAATTAAATTTGCAATATATGAAGATGAAGAGAATGCAATTGCGAGCATTGAGCATACTCCTTGGTACACAAACATCATGCATTATCTTAAATATATGAAGTGTCCAGAAGGAATGAGTGACAGCCAAAAAAGAACTTTGAAGCTACAAGCATCTAAGTATGTGTTCATGGAATGAGATCTATTTTGGAAGAACAGGGATGGGCTATTGTTGTTATGTCTGGATGAATCACAAGCTAAGAATTTATTGATTGAAATGCATGAAGGAGTTTGTGGAGGGCATTACTCTGCAAAGACAACCACACATAAAATTCTCAGGGCAATATATTACTAGCCAAACATTTTTAATGACTCCTCATATATAAGAAGATGTGAAGCCTGCTAGAAGTTCTCTGGGAAGATGAAGTATCAAGGAGCTTTACCACTTAGGCCTTTACAGACTGAAGCCCCTTTTCATCAGTGGGTAATTGATTTCATTGGGGAGATACAAGAAAAATTGAGTGGACACAAGTGGATACTTGTAGCAACTAATTATTTTACCAAGTGGGTAGAAGCAGTCCCAACCAAGCAGGCTACAAGTAAAGTTGTGATAAATTTTCTAATGGAGAACATTATTACCAGATTTGGTACACCACTAAGACTGATTACTGACAATGGGATGTGTTTTAGATTTGATGAATTTAAAAAATTTTGTAGCACGTATGGCATTACCATTTCTTATGCAACTCCTTACCATCCACAAGCTAATGGTCAAGCAGAGTCTAGCAATAAAAGTCTTCTAAAGATTATAAGGAGGATGCTAGGTCAGAACGAGAAGGCTTGGGATTCAAAATTGAGACTTGTTGTCTAGGCTGATAGGATCACTGTATAAAAGGAAATTGGAAAATCCCCATTTGAATTGGTGTATGGAACACAAGCCAGGATGCCTTTACATAATTTTTTACTAGTTTACAACTTTATCCTTCAAGAAGATTTGGATATTCCAGAACCTATTGAGGAGAGAATGGAGCAACTAGCTAAACTTGATGAGATAAGGAGAGTAGCTCAGAACCAGAACATGAAGTTATAGGCACAGATGAAGTACTTGTTTGATAGAAAGGAAAAAGATAGAAAATTTGAAGAAAACGATATGGTATTGATGTGGAACGCAAGGAGTTAGGAGAAGGGAAAGCATGGGAAATTTGAGTCCTTGTGGCTAGGACCTTTTGTGGTTGTGGGAAAGAGAGGTGAAGATTCATATTATCTAGAAAATATAACCGGTGAAGATCAGGAGTTGCCCGTGCATGGGCATTTTTTGAAACATTTTTTCTCTTGAGCAATATAGAGGATCAAGGGTTGCCAGTGCATGGACAATTCTTAACAATCCTCTCAAAATTCTATCTTCCATGCATAGTAGTATAGGAAACAAAAGGAACAGAAATTTCTAGTACATGGACAATCCTGATTTTCCTTCTTTTGAAATGAAGTTTTCCATGTACAGTAGTGTAGGGTCATATTCATTTCCACTTCCATTCATTCCATTAGGCTCACATGATCCATCACCTTGAGTTTGTTCTGCTCACCCAGAAATTTGGATCCTTGCAATGATCTCACAATCATTCATCCCCAGACGGAGCCACTGCTAGAACTGTAAAATTTTGGCAATTTTACAGTCGATTGTATTCACGAGTTTCCAGAATAAGTCCCCGCCATAAGCATTAAATTCTCTCTTCATAACATTTTTCCCATGTTTTATCATATGGTCTAGTAAAATCCATCTAGTCCTAAATATTTCATTGTATAACCCATATCAGCAAGAGAGGGTGAAGGTCTCCCCGATCCATATGGCATCCTTACTAATGTGTGTCTTTTGTAGTCTATCGGTGAGACTACAGGAATGTCATACCAAATTTTCATAAACATGTATCGGTAGGGTGTACTTCATTGTCTTGGTGATAGAGAGATCATATCAGCAATAGAGTAATTATCGGAATGAGTCATAACAAACTCATATATGTCTCACCGACTAGTGCATGGAAAAGAATTTCGGCCAAACTAAAGTTATTAGAGTAAAGTCTTACCAATGGCAGCGGGTCTTGCCGATAAAGTATAAAGGGATTCCATCAGAAGACTATCAGGATGAAGTCGTATAGTCCTACCAATCCATATGTCACAATGATAAAGATATGCATCAACAAGAGAAAGGTCATCGGCATGAGTTCCACTGAATATTAAAGTCACACCGATGAAATACTTCAGGGAGAGTCTCATCAAACAGAGTATATTGGAAAAACAAGTTCGGCAAGACAATTGGCATCGGTATGAGTCTTTTCGAATTTAAAGTTATACTGATGAAACTTACTTCATTGGTGAGACTAATTTCATCAGTGATAAAATAACAGTGTCTCAGTGACTAAAATGTATATCATAGGGTGTATCTCGATATGAAACAATGTAATATATGGGACGTCTCCCCGACTCAAGATTTTCACAGTGATAAGAAAGACTAGAGAATAACTATCGATGAGACTGCGGGACATTGGAGCGATGAATAGTTTTAATAGTTGGTGAGACTTGAAGGTTTCAGGGAGACTACAGGATGTTTCGGCAAAAGGTTTAATGAACGTTGCAAAAGGATATCATCCCAGATTTGAAAATGTCTCACTGACAAGACATTTGATGTGACAGTGTGAGTTTCAAATAAGTTTTCACTCGTGCTTCAGCTGACATATTAATGGCACAATGGAACATAACAGGGAGAATTTAATTGAAAGCACTAGTGTTGAATTGATAGCAGAAGAATCAGCAAGGCAAATGGAGAACCAGGGTATATTTCCAGTCTGAAGATCTTGAGCGAAATACAATAAGTAATTGCACCTTAGCTCCTCAAATTTTAACTTCTGTAACTTTGAAGAATGGAGTCCCTTGGCTCAAGAAAATTAAAAAGTAGAAAACAAGGTGAATGCAGTCAAAATAAGGGAAAGAAACAAAAAAATGAAGGGGAACATGAGGGCACAGAACAAAGATTGAATCAAGACCTCATTGACCAATTACCTGGCTCTGGGCCTAAAGCTAGACGATCAACACAGCTTAGGGCAGAATTAGATAAATTGGACGATAAATGTAAATTCATAGGAGATGTTTGGACTGCCATAAGGGGGTATGAGTTATTTAATTTTCATTATCATCGAAGAAATCATTTTGAACTAGTGTGTAATCCATGGAAACTCAATTTGGGGAAACTAGTATGCCCTAATGTATTTGTAATTGCAGAATTGGTAAAATTGCTAGCTGATCATTATGACTCGAAACACAAGCTATATGTGACCTATTCGAAAAACCACAAATATACTTATCAAAAGAGGCAATAGAGGAGGTTTTTAATTTGGAAGGGTTTTGCAATGAAGAAATCATATATGAAGAATTGGAGAAGGAATTCTTGAGAATGGACACGATTTATAAGGGTTGGAGGCTGCCAATTCATAGGATTAAACAGGGTAGCAAGCTAGTTCCTCTACAAGATAGTGATGGACCTCCTTATCATGTGGACCTATTTGAACCTTATATGAAATTCACTTCTTAGTATGCCAGGTATTGGGAATGGATGCCCCAGAATATATGTCAATTATGCCAATGCTAATATCAGCAGATATCCAATACCACAATTCTAGGCCATTTGACTATGCCTCATACATTTTTAAGGGGCTTGATTCAGGGTTGATGGCAGTAAAAAGTGGATCATCTACCTTTTATCTCAGGCATTATTCATTATTGATGTATATGGTGTTATATTTTGGACAAGAGTTGGGACTATGGCCTCCAGAGATGAGGATTTATTAGTTTAATAAAGATGGTGAAGCATTACCTGTCCAAATGTGGACTGCTGTTTGGGATAGTAGGTTTGCCAATTCTAGTTTTATTCATTTTGAAGAATATTTTGTGAAGACATTGTACAAACTGTATAATCATCCTTGTAATTATTCTCTATCTAAAGAGATAAAGAGATTTCTTCAACCTAAGGATTTCCATGGGCCAATTGATCATAATTGGGGAGATTGGTACTACTTGGAGGGAGCTACTATGATTAGAGTTTATGGGTTTGAAGATGCCCCTTTCATTCTACCAAAAATAGTCCCAAACAGAATTGCATACTTGGAGATTGTCAGACAGATGGATTATTCCAGTGTCATGAATCTTAGTTCCTTTGGGAAGCAGGCTTTCATGCCTAGTACATTGTGCTTTGGTGATTTCACTGTGTTGGCCAGGGAAGGATGTAATTTGATCTTTAATAAATTGCTACAATACAATATGAAGAGAGGACCACCCAGAAAGAACTTTGACCCAGAAGGGTATATTATTTTTTCTAAAATGAAGATAAACTTTGGAGGGTATCAGCGTGTGCCTTATCATTTTGATGATATGATCCGAAATTTGGATGAGAAAGAAGCAGAGATGGTGGTTGAAGGGTATAATCAAAGGTTGCAGGATGCAGAGTTGTCTTCTAGGGAGGAAGTATCCAAGGATAATATGCCACAAATTCAACCAAGTAAGGTATCCAAATTAAGAACTCAACAATTTATTTTCCCAACTAGAGAGTTGAGTATTGAAGAGAGTGAGGAGGTAGATGTAAGGAATATTGAGTACATATCATTTGTTTTAGATGATGAGTTCATAAATTCCCCAGAATTTAAAGCATTTTTGTATAAACAAAAGGGAAAATAAATAAGGGAAAAGGTTGATAATGTTACTACAGGAAATGAAGAGCAATTGCTGAGTGAATTGAGGAAATGTGTAGATGAGGAGATGACAGGTATGACTCCTAAAAGGAGAAATTTTTGAAAAATGCTAGTGTCATGATCTTCCAGATAGATCTCAATTTGCACTTGCCTTGATATAACAAGTTTATGTTCAATTTGTGTGTATGAAAATAGATGTGTAAATGAATTGAAACAAATATTCAAACACACCAATAGGACATTATATCAAAGCAAAATATAAAGAGTAAAGAAGTGCAAACTCAGTATCCTGCTTCCATTGTCGTCCTATTGTCCTCTATCTTTAGTGTTTTTGCGATTCCAGCTTTGTGTTCTCAGATTGTAGGCTAGGCTCAACAAACTGTCTTCCTAAAGAACGAGATTTTGCTATGATGTAGATGCAAGATTAAGCTATGATGATGAATTGAGCTAAGAAACTTGAAATAAACATGATGCTATGAGATTAAAGTGCTAAATGAACTAAATGAATGAACTCTAATTAATTGCCTATTACCAATGCTTGGATTCACACAAGTATTTATAGAGTTTTTGATTGATTTTTGATTGGCTATCTCGGATTGACTCGTGATAATTCCTAGCATAACGAACAAGTTGAAGAAAGACGGTTGAAGAGAAAATAGAAGAACCTTAAACAGATTTTTCTATTTTATTATGAAAGAGGAAAAAGAAAGAAGATAAGAAATCATCTTTCTTTAAAAGAATAAAAGAAAGATTTAAAGCCGATAAATAATTAATTAAAAAAATCAATTATTTATTTGTGGAGGACATTCACTTTCTTAATTAAATAAATTTAATTGCTTTTAAAAAGAAGAAGAAAAGCTTGTGATAAAGAGATCTTTAATCATGTTTTATTGAAAATAGAATATCCGTACAATTAAATAAAACATTTAATTATGATATGAGAAGATTGCACAATCGGTAAAAATACCTAATTTTGATTTAGAAAGAAAGCATAAGATATTTTTAATTAAATAAGATTTATTTAATTAAATCACTTTTATGAAATTAATTAAATGAAACATTTAATTAATTAGAAGAAGAAAAATTAAATAGAAGAAAGGAGGTATTTAAATTAATTAAATCAAAAGATTTAATTTTAAATTCAACAAATGATAATTAATTTAAAATAAATAGGAATGTATTTATTTAATTAATTAAGTGGACTTATGGAAATAATTAAATAAAATAAATTTATTTAATTATGAAAGAAGAATAAGATGAATGAAATATAATTAAATTAATTAAATTTAATCATATGTAGAGGATTTTAGAAAAATTAATTAAATAATAAATATTTAATTAATTGCCAGGATTATAGACATGACCATTTTTATGCGTATACATTTTGCCCCTCTTTGAAGTGATGTGTGAAACGCATTGCTTCAAAGAAAAATAAAAAATTTTGCCCCTGATATGTTTCTGATTTTTTTGATTGTCGATGATGCCCCCTCGGGAGGTAAATCACGGAAGAAGAAATTGATAGTGATAGGCGAACAATGATTTAGCTCCTGATAGATGATGTGTCTGATGCCCCAGTGAAAAAGAGGATGAAAAAAATGGAAAATTCCATTAATGCCCATCTTAAAAAGACCCTTATAAGGTAAAAGGGGTAAAATGAAGTGTCATTTTCACCCTGTTGCTACAGTAAAATTTGAGCTCTGAGAGTGACTTGGCGAGATGGTGATTCTCGTGCACAGACATAGGTTCGAGCGAGCGCGACGATATCAGAGACCAGCGGCGTATGGACCACTGGTGAGTGATTCGAACCATCTATGTTGTCAATTTTTTGCATTTTAGATTGAATTTGGATTGTTTTTAAATCGGATTACAATTTTTCTGCACATTTTAGTGCATCGAGCAATAGTTTTAGTGCATTAGAAAAATCCTTTAGCGCATCTAGGAAATTCCGTAGCGCATCTAGGGATAGGGTAAAAAATGATCCTCTAGTGCATCCGATAGATAGAGTTGCACATCTAGGGCGAAATCCGTTAGGTAGGTTCCTTAGTGCATCTAGGGCACATAACTGCACATCTAGGGTTTGGTCCAAAAATGATAGAGTTGCACACCTGGGAGTTAGAGTAGCGCATCCGAGATACAGAGTAGCGCATATGGAGTTTTAGCGCATCTAGGAAACAGTGTAGCGCAATTGAGAAAAACTTTAGTGCATATGGGTGTTTAGCGCATATGGGCGACAAAATTGCGCATTTAGGAAATTTTCCCCAGAATGCTTGTGTGATGAAAAGTGATGATTAAAGTTGCTTCCTTAGTCAATAGATAGATAAATTGTAGGACCATCATGCTGCTAAGATAGAAAATCTGATAGAGAAGTGATAACATTGCCTTCAAAATAGAAAACAAAGAGTAAATAGCTGATAACTTTGTGACGAATGACAAAGAGTAAAATGATTGATTGAGTGATGTGAGTTTGATAACTTTGCTTCTCGCGATTGAAAAAAAAAGAGTAGATGTGTGATAAATTTGCATTCTGCGATAGAAAACAAAATAGTAAAAATAGAGATAAAAATTTGCATTCATGATTGAAATACAAATAGAAAATGATATGTGTGTTGATAAATTTGCTTTCCTGAAAAGAAAAATAAATAGTAAATGATGATAGAGTAGATTGATTGGACCTGCTGATAGATTGATGTAGCTCCTGATATGGGTCATTGATATGTTATGTTGGGTAGATAGATCATGTGATATGGGTCTGATTTGATGTATTTGTTGTAATGGTCAAACAAAATAGGAGGCTTTCAAAAGCCTCCAGGTCAGAGAGCGGTTCCCACTATGTTGGAAGCGGATAGGAGAGCTGACTCTTGCAGAGTTACAGGTGATAGCAGACTGTGGATTGGGACCGTTGTTGACCATGCCGCGAGGCATTCGGGCCAACAGGGGGCTATTGACAGCCTTGGCCGAGAGATGGCATTCAGAGCATAACACCTTCCACCTACCGACGGGTGAGATGAGTGTGACGCTAGAGGATGTGTATCAGATTCTAGGGATTCCGGTTGTTGGTGCACTTGTGGTTTATGACCACAAGGAGATTGGTGGGACCGAGGCGTTGCAGCGGATATGTGACGATCCCGGTATATATGGTTACTGGATAGACTAGGATGATTTCAGTAGGTATCCTGTTCTGGTAGCAGTGTTGGCTGCATTTGTCGGAGGTTTCCTTGGACCGGACCATCGGTCCAAGGGATTCGCCGTGGGTTGGGGGAGGATGTTGGAGTGGATGATCACTTAGCCACAGAGATTTTCCTGGGGTAGCTGTGTCCTAGTGGACATGTACCATGATCTACATTGGATTGTTTACAGAGGATCGACGAGCCTGGCGAGTGGAGTTACATTGTTACAGATCTGGGTGTGGGAGCACATTGCTGTCACGAAACCACTTTGCACTAGAGTGAGACCAACAGGGAGGCCGTATGTGTATGCATATTCTGGCGCAATTATCCAGCAGAGGCTGGGCAAGGTAGAGTACTGGCGGTGAGTTTTGGATGATGTTGATGCGGTGATATGGAGGCCCTACACAGACTGCGAGGCATGGGCGACTGATCACCTAGAGATGCCTTTTGTTTGCCGACCACGATATCTGATAGGGCAGACGCCCTTTATTATTGAGAGGTTTTTGGCACTATGTGTTCTGAGGCAGTTTGGATTCACTCAGGGGATGCCCTAGGGCATTGCTCATTATGGGCGGCGCAAGGGGGATGTAGGATGGGGGCCATGCATTCCATACCAGGCAGCATATATAGAGTACTTCTCATTACAGCCCGAGGTATGGGCAAACAGGCCAGAGGTATTGGATGTAGGGATGATAGATGATTATGCCCAGTATTTTCATACACATCCATTTCCACGGTTCACAGTGCCAGATGAGGCACGGGCGATTAGAGTAGCACCACAGCTAGGAGCAGGGATACAGGGAGGTGTGGTCAATGGGGAGCAGGCTATGGGTGGAGGGGAGTAGGCTATGGGTGGAGGAGAGGAGGAGGAGGGAGAGGAGAGTGAGGAGAGTGGAGATGGGGAGGAGGAGGATAGCGCAAATGATGGAGATGATGGAGATGATGGGGATGAGGAGAGGCAGCAGAGACTAGACAGCCTAGGCAGAGTACCAATTCCTTGGCGGACCAGATTCGGGGGTAGGCCTCAGACAGTGATTAGGGTGACATCCTCGTCTCAGCAGGCACAGATAGATGCTTTGCAGGGTCAGGTGCAGACCTTTCAGGGGCAGTAGGCACAGCTACAGAGTCAGTTAGCCCAGGCTCAGAGCATGATAGTGCAGTTACAGGTACAACTTGCACAGGCCCAGACACAGGCACAGGCACAGGCACAGGCACAGGTACAGGCACAAGCACAGGCACATGTACCTGCCCCAGATTCCCAGGTGTCACAGTTGATAGTGGAGAGGGATGCCCTTAGACGGTGAGCACTGGAGGCTGAGAGTGTGGCACAGAGGCTGATGGGTACTGTAGAGAGTACCTCCTTACGAGAGGCCATTGTAGAGGGGTTCGAGGCTACCAGGGAGGCCGAGTACTATAGAGTTCGATATGAGGAGTTATGCCTTCCCGAGCGGTGAGAGCCATATCCTAGATCGCACAGCAGGACCAGGACCCGATCACGGACATCGACACATGGTAGAGAGGTTACAGGGCCTCGACGGGATCCTGATGCCGGGACTAGTGGCAGGCCACCTCCTTCCGGACCAGCTCCTTCAGGGGCATCCACTAGTTAGCTATTTTGGGGCTGATTCATTATGTATATTGAGTTTTGATCATGTCTTATGTATGATGTTCTGACCTTGTTAGCTTCATTGGACATTTGGACATTTGTATTATTTTGATGAGCGATGATATGCAGCGGCGATGTTTCTGAGGATGATATGTTCATGTGTTTGTGATATGAGATGGATATTACTTGTATGCATGTATGATATGAGATGGATTTTGATATGCTTTTTGCTATATTTGCGGACTAATCATTATGATGCAGTATGGTGTAGTAATTATGATGTGAATGCAATGATTTTGTGATGATGTATGTATATATGTGAGATGTTAATTTATTTTTGAATTTTGCAATGTATGCAATGCATCGTGACATGATAGATAATGAATGTGGTATGAATAATGATGAAAAAATAAATGATATGTAAAATGGTAATATGATGATAATGAAATGATGATAAAATGATAAATGCGAAATGGTAATGAAACGGTATGAGATGATAAAATGATAAATGAATGATAAAATGATAAATGATAATGGTAGTGAAATGATATGAGATGATAAAATGATTGAGATGATAAATGGTAAAATGATAATGGTAATGAAATGATATGAGATGATAAAATGGTTAAATGATGAAATGATAAATGGTAAAATGATAAATGATAATGGTAATGAAATGATATGTGATGATAAAATGATTAAATGATGAAATGATAAATGGTAAAATGATAAATGATATGGTAGTGAAATGACATGAGATGATAAAATGATAAAATGATGAAATGATAAATGGTAAAATGATAAATGATATGGTAATGAAATGATATGCGATGATAAAATGATAAAATGATAAATGATAATAATAATGGTAAATGATAGTGATGGAATGATAATGAATATTGAATGATATGGTAATGATAAAGATGATGAATGTATGAGGATAAATGTTAATGATAAAATGAATGACATGATAATAATAATGATGAGGATAATAATGAAATGAATAATGAAAAGGTGATATTGACAATGATGAAAGGAAATGATTAAATGGTTTTAATGAAAATGATAATGATACAATGATAATGATATATGCGAAGGATGATGATAATGAGAATGATAATGAATAATAAATGATATGGGAATGATAAAGATAAATATGATAAAATGAATGATAAAATGAGAATGAATGATAAAATGATAAATGAACCATGAATGGATGCAATGAATCAAATGTCCAAATGTCCTCCACAAAGACTCAAAACTATAGGACAACCGTTAATGCGTTCATTCAGCCTTGCAAAATACTGATGTGAATCCAATATGCAGATATATGCAATGATCTAATGAATATGCAACTATATGAAACTAACCAGTTTGTTGAGCCTGTTAGAAGCCTTCTTGAATCATCATAGAATGGTTTAAAATGTTGGAAGTATGTACAAGCATCAGAGGGGAAATTAGCGCCAATGATGACCAGAGTACAACTTTCATGAATTTTGATATAGCAAGCGAACACAAGCATCGAGGTATAATTGAACCAAGATGACCTGAGCATTTCTTGCATAAACATACAAAGATTAACCACCTTTCTGATGCAAATGTGGAACTGTCATCGATGATATTGCTTTGGTGATCATGTCCTGTGACATATTTGCATCAGATTGATTGTTAACCTCCAGACAGCAGACAAAAGAAAAATCATTCTCGTTCCTTGCTACTCTAGTTCAGTACATCATTGAGTGTGCTCCAGAGTAATGATATCGAAAAGCAAACAACTTTTGGTCAAACATGTAATACTGTTATTTCATACATTATTCAGATATTTGGATCATCTGATAGACAATGATATGATATCTTGCTGAAAAGTGTGTCATGATCGGATAAAGTTGTTGTATGAGTTTGTTGTTTGTTTGCATGATCAGATCCTATGTCATGGTCTAGCTGTTTTGGTATGCACTGAAAGTTAAGTGCCCCCAGTTGAGTTTTGCCCCGTTGATTGACACAACTTGCGGAAAGGAATATGTACAAACGATCAAGCCATGGTAAGACGTTTTAACACTCTGGGCAAATGGCGGCAGGATGATGCAATTTATGACCCTAAGATGCGAAAAAAAGAGGTGCGGAAAAAGGAAAAGCTGAAAAGGCAAAGTGCGAAATGGGAACTAATAAATGGAGAGGTACAGATAGCGTCTGTTTGCCAGATTTTCACTATCCGTGTTTATTGCATTTTTCTGATTTCTTTTTGATTTTTTTGTATTTTTCTGTCAATAGACTGCCTGTTTGCCAGGTTTTCACCCTATGACATTATTTTGATTTTTTTGTATTTCTTTAGGACTTTTTCTGCTATTTTTGGATTTCCTTCTCGTAGATTTTTCTCTCAGCTATTTTCTGAGCCTTCAAGACTTCTTTCTGCTATTTTTGGATTTTTTCAGGACTTTTTCTGCTATTTTTGGATTTCTTCAGGACTTTTCTGCTGTTTTTGGATTTCTTCGGGACTTTTTCTACTATTTTTGGATTTCTTCAGGACTTTTTCTGCTGTTTTTGGATTTCTTTTAGGACTTTTTCTACTATTTTTGGATTTCTTCAGACTTTTCTACTATTTTTGGATTTCTTCAGGACTTTTTCTGCTGTTTTTGGATTTCTTCAGGACTTTTTCTGCTGTTTTTGGATTTCTTCAGGACTTTTTCTGACTTAAACATAATATTTCTTAAGATGTATACTGTTGATGGGTTCATCAAATAGGTCTCCTTCTGGTGTTGATAACTTGTATGCTCCTGAACCGTAGACTGCAATAACCACATAAGGGCCTAACCAATTTGGTTCAAATTTTCCTTTTCTTTTCTATCTTGTTGATTAAGTGGGTTCTTTCTCAGAATCCAGATCACTCCACCGAAGGTAATGTGGGCTTTACTTTGTGATTATAGCTACGACACATCATCTGTTGGTACGCTTTCAAATGGTCTGATGCTCTTTGTCTCTTTTCATCTAAAAGTTCTAACTCTTGGAGTCGGGAAACTCTATATTCCTCATCTGTTATGAGACCTTTCAGTGATACTCTTAATGAAGGTATTTCTACTTCTAAAGGAAATATGTATTTCTGGCCCATAGACAGGGCAAAAGGTGTCACTCCTCCGCTTCTGTTCTATTAATTTGTCTCCCATAAGCCCACAAGGTAGGATTGAGTTGAACATGCCAATCCTTCCTAAGTCATTTACTCTCTTCAAGATATTTAGTATAGTCTTGTTTGAGGCCTCTACTTGGCCATATTCCCTTGAGGATAGTATGGAATATCTGTATTTAATATGGAATCTTTCACAAAGTTCATCAACATCCTGATTTTGGCCACTCATTATCCTGTAATAATGGCATTAGGGAATACCATATCGACAAATAATGTAGTTGAGTATGAAGGATGAGATCTGTTTTCTAGTGACTTTAGAGAGAGGTACTGCCTCAATCCACTTAGTGAAATATTCCGTTGTTGTGATGATGAACTTATGCCCATTTGAAGAAGAAGGATGAATTTTTCCTATAGAGATCTAACACCCATTGAGAATGGCCAAAAGTGTAAAATGAATGAAGTTCTGTGGAGGAGCATGAATAAGATTCCCATGAATCACATTTGAGCATGTTTTAATGCGCGGAATGATCCCTTTCCATTGTAGGCCAAAAGAGTAAATCTATATTCTAATCAATTCTCGATGCTAGTCCACTTGAATGAGTACCACAAATGCCCCCATGAACTTCTTGTAAAGCTTTGTCGGATTCGTCACGTTCAAGACATCGAAGTAAAGTACCATCAAGACCACGGTGATAAAGGGTATCAGCGATAAGGGTATATCGAGAGGATTGTCAGATAAAATTACGTTTTTGGTTGCAGGATAAGTCAGGCGGTAAAGTATCATCTTTTAGGTAGGCATAAATCTTACCATACCAAGGTGAATCGGATCCTACCAAGTGATAGATAATTTGGCTTTCAGGTGTATTATAGGCAGGTGTAAATAATTGTTCCACTAGAAATTCATAGCGAGTCTATTTTTCTGGGAGTTGTATCAATGAGGCGATCATAGCCATAGCATCAGCCGCCTTGTTGTCAACCCTTGGAATTTGTGTGAACTGAATGTTTACAAAGTACTTTTTGAAGTCATCAACCATCTTCTTGTATGGTAACAACTTGTCATCCTTAGTCTGATAATCATCATTGATTTGGTTAATGACTAACTGTGAGTCACCATAAACTTGTAGCTCGATAATCCTCCATTCCACTGTTGTCTTTAATCCAGTGATTAGTGCTTCATATTTGGCTATGTTATTGGTGCATGGAAACATTAGCCTATATGACCGAGGAATGGTGTGTCCTTGGGGGGTGATGAAGAGTATGTTTGCCCCCAATCAATGTTGAGTAAAAGAACCATCAAAGTATAAGGACCATAACTGCTTAGAGTCTGCCGTGAAAACATCAGCATCTGGAAACTCAATGTGTAAGGGGTGCTCTGTTTGTAGAGGAGCGTCTGCTAGTTGATCCGCAATAACTTGTCCTTTGATTGCTTTGCGATCAACATAGTGGATGTCAAACTCACTCAAAATCATGACCCATTTTGCTAACCTTCCTGTTAGTGATGCTTTACTTAGTAGGTATTTGAGTGGATCAATTTTTGAAACCAGATTGATTGTATGAGTTAGCATGTAATGTCAGAATTTCTGTGAAGCAAAGACTACTGCCAAACAAGCCTTCTCAATAAAAGTGTAGTTAAGCTCATGAATTTTTAGTGTTCTGCTAATGTAGTAGATTGCACGTTCTTTCCCTTCATGGTCTTCTTGTGCTAATAATGCCCCCAAGGATGTCTCGGTTGCAGCAATATATAGGATCAATGGTTTGTCTAGATTTGGTGGTACTAGAACTGGTGGGTTCATCAGGTACTACTTGATTTGTTGAAATGCCATTTCACATTTGTCATCCCATCTAAAAGGAACATTCTTATGTAGGAGATGTGTAAACGGTAGACTTTTGTCAGCCAATTGTGCAATGAATCTTCTGATGGACTGAAGTCACCCTTGTAATGATCTTAATTGACTAATATTCTTTGGAGGAGGCATCTTCATGATTGCCTGAACTTTAGCAGGATCTACTTCAATTCCCTTTTCTAAAACAATATATCCTAACAGCTTCCCGGATGTGACCCCAAAAACACATTTCTTAGGGTTTAGGCGAACTTTGAATTTTTCCAATCTGGTAAATATTTTTGATAGTATCTCCAAGTGTCCTTTGGTGTATGATTTTTCCAATATTTCATCTACATAATCTTCCATGAATGTATGCATCTTGTCATGAAAGATTGTAGTCATAGCTCTTTGATAAGTAGCTCCAGCATTCTTTAAGCCGAAAGGCATGACATTCCAATAGTATGTTCCCCACGGACAAGTGAAAGCTATTTTCTCTTGGTCTTCTGGTGCAATCTTGATTTGGTTGTAACTAGAGAAACCATCCATTAATGAATACATGGCATGGCCAGCTGTCAAGTCAACTATAGTGTCGATGCTCAGAAGTGGAAAGTCATCCTTTGGGAAAGCTTTGTTAAGATCTCTGAAATCAGTGCATACTCTTACACGTTTGTCTGGTTTTGCTACTGGTACAATATTGGAGATCCATTCTACATAGGCAATTGATCTTATAAAGCCTGCATCGAGGAGCTTCTTGAGTTCTTCCTTAACCAGTAGTGCTACATGAGGATTCATCTTTCTGAGCTTTTGTTTTACTGGTTTAACTCCTGGTTTGATAGAAAAATGATGCATAATGAGATCAGGATCAAGGCCTGGCATATCTGCATATGACCAAGCAAAATTAACTTGATTTTCTTTAAGAAAGTTCATGAACTCTGGGATTTCTTTTTCTGTCATTGATTCAACTAGCTGCAAAATCCTTGGATTATCTGTAGTTGCAATATTGATTTCCTTTGTAGGCTCAATCAAGATGGGCGATCGCTCATGATAGTGCTCTGGGAGAGTGTCAAGAGTCCCATCAGGTGGTGCCTTAAAAAGGTTTTCACCCTCTGATACGCTCTTTATTTTATCTTTTGTTTGATCTAGTACTGCCAGTTTCTGGTTTTCACCACTAGATCATTTTTCTTTATTTTCATTTTTGCAGCTAGGAGACTTGACACTCTCCTGATTAAAGACTTCATACCAAAAATCATTAGTGGAACAATCATTTACATCATCGGCGGAAAGGAAGTTTATGATAGCTTCGTCATTTGGAAAAATAGGTATATCCATAGGTTCGGTTAGATCCCAGTCAATGAGATCAGGATGGATTAAAGGTAATGCGTCATTTGGTCGTGTGAAATCGGCGATGGTTAGGGTCAGGACAGAGTTATTGGCAGGATCCGAGGTATGAGGTAGGTCAATGATGGTACTATTCTCCTGATAGTCTTGTTCGTTAAAATTTGACTTAGTATCACTAGACTCACAGTTGCGTTGTGGTTCAGATTCTTGTGGTTGGGATCCTGAACCTTCTCCTTTGATTAAAGTGGGAATATACTTATGTATGACATCTACCTCTTTGTCCCTCCAAAATTCATCATTGTGGATGGTATCCCATTCATATTCAGTAGAATCGGTATCAGAATTATTTTCTATGCAATTTAGGATTGATGCCAAACATGTCTCTTTCTTATCGGAACCTTCTTGTAGTGTAAAAACATTATCTTGTGATTGTTTGGATTGGGTAGCATCATAGCCTATTCCAGTTTTATCATATGCAGCAAGCCCTGGGAGATGGATAGGCTCAACTACGCCTTCTTTTCTTTTTCCAAGAGGACCATTGTCATATCCCATCTTTTGCATGATGGAATATCCTTTCCCATATCTGTCAGTTGGTAAGGTGACATTTAGAACCGTTTCCTCTTCATCCTTATAGAGCCAATCCAAAATTGCTGTATCTTCAAGATCTCCCATGGGGAATTTTTCTTTGATAAATTGTCCATTGAACTTGGTGGTTGGCTCTGTTTGTACTTGTGCTGATGTTGATGCTGCTGATATCTGTTGTTGTGTAATGGAAGGTTGTCCATGTGATTGAGGAGATGTAGGTAGATTAGCAAGACAAAGGGAATATTCCCCATCTCCACTTTCTTTGAACTGCAGTTTCTTGTCAAAGCTTTTAGCTAATTGCCTGATTTGTGTATCATGCTTAGGAGAAGTATTAGCAAGTGCTTCTCGATTAGTCGGAACCAAAGTATCCTGATGAGCTTTGACATTGGCACAAGTTTGAGTGTTTGAATTATCAGCTGGTATAGTGATTTCATGTCCATCATATGGAAACTTAAGACATTGATGGTAAGTGGATGGAACAGCTTGCATTTCATGGATCCAAGGACGACCCAACAAGATATTGTATGCAAGATCTCGATCTAAAACTTGACAAAAGGTATTTTTGATAACAGGTCCCACTCTGATTGGTACCATGATTAGACCTTTGGACGTTCTTTCCTCATCATCATAGGCTTTTATAGTAATCTTCCTTCTAGGATCAATGGAGTCTTCTGCGAATCCTAATGCTTGAACCACCTTTAAGGTACATATATTTAGACCAGCCCGTCCATCTATTAGAACACGTTTAACACGGAATTTATGGATCATGACCTCTAAGTATAAAGATGAATTGTGGGGATGAGTCATGGAAACATCGTCTTTGTCTGAAAATGAGAGACACGTAGGTGAGGACAAATGTCCTACCATGGCTTGAAATCGGTTCACATCCAAATCCATGGATACAGTCGTCTCAAAAAGGGCTTTTTCTAAAATTTCCTTATGTGCAGGGGAAATCTTCAGGAGTTCTAAAATGGAGATTTGAGCCGGAGTTTTTTGAAGTTGGTTAACTAAGTCATATTGATGTTGAGGGAAGGTCTCAGTGGATTTTGAAGAGGTACCCTTTAAGATAACTTTAGCTTGGGCTCTCGTTGTGACATTCACTTGTCCATTGTCTACTTTCTCTTTGATTTTTATAACATTGACTCGCTCATTGTCTGTATAGAGGTGACAGATTACATTGTCATCAATTTGGTTCACATTTTTGTCAGAAAACTCTCCCTTTTGATAATTTGGTAGAGGATTTCGAAATGCTTGGTGATCTTCATTGGATTTCTGTTGTCCTTCTACTATGATAATGCCCTTGTCAATTAGATCTTGAATAGCATGTTTCAAACCTTGACAGTTGTTTGTATGATGACCTCTGCACCTATGGTAGTCACAAAAATAGGCCTCATTCCATGATGGAGGTTTTACACTAGGTTCATAATTACGTTGCGTGGTAACATAAGGACATTCTTTTCCATAACCTCTTTGAAAGCAATTCTAAGGATTGTCCTAGTGGAGTGAAAGTTCTTCTATTGGAGAAGAATGGAAAGCGTTGTGGTTTCGTGGTTGAGGTATTCCCTAAAGTGTTGTTGTTGTTGTTTCCCCGGTAGTTTTGGTTGTTGGCAGTCCCCTGATTGTTGTTCATTGGAGGGGGATGATTATTTCATTGTTTCGCAACTGAATTGACATTGTTGTAATTATTGTGTCAAGTCGCATTGGGAGCACTCAGAACAAATGGCCTAGATGTGACATGATTTGCATCTTCAACACCGTCGTTTACAATGTTTTTGTTGCGGGTCCAAAATTTAGACTTGTCTTGATTGTTGTAATGGTTAGATGAGCTAGGGTTGTCCCTATCAAGTTTTATTGTCCCTCTTTTGACCAAAGCACTTTCGATGGTGATGGCATCCTCAATCAATTTCTCAAAGGAAGGTGGGCAATGTAGATTTAAACGATAGCTCATTTATGAGTTGAGGCTATTGATGAAAGTAACCATTTTATCCTTTTCAGGAACATGTCATGGGTACCTAGCGAAAATTCTCCTCCATCTTTGAAGAAAGGTAGTGAAAGATTCACTGGGTTTTTGCGCAACTTTGCAAAGATCAATCATGGTGATTTGGTGTTGAATGTTGTAGGCGTATTGTGTTATGAACAAATTGATCAATTCCTCAAATGTTTGAACAGGAGGTGTAATCTTAGATAACCATTCCATAGAATTGACTCCAAGGCTTCGAGGAAATAATCACAATAAATATGTATCCTCGTGGGAAAATTCCAATGTCATGTTTCGAAAGTCTCTAACGTGGTCAATTGGGTCTGATTTCCCATTATAACGATCAAATTTGGGAATTTCACAGTGTTTAGGAAATGGAATCATGTTGAGACTTCTATCAAAAGGATAAGGACATATGTCATCCAAAGTGTATTTCTTGGTTGTGGTTCCCCCTCGTAATTCTTTGATTGTTCCCTGCATTTCTTTAAACTCTTTTTTAAAGAAAGCGAAATCAGATAGGGATGGTTCTTCTTCCTTGCTTTTTAATTTCTCAGTATCAAAGTCTTTAGGCAATTTAGCTCCTTGATCTGCCAAGAAAAGAAAGTACTTCTCTTTGTCACGTTGTATAATCTGTTCAAGGATCTTAAGAAACTTGGGGTTCTGTTCCGCCTCTCTAAGTTGAAGTTCTTCCTCTTGCTCATCATCACTATCTACGGGAGTTTTGTTCATGTTTTTGTTCTTAAGCAACAAATTTTCCTCTCTATCAGCCATATTGTTGTCACTGAAAAGGGGATTGCGACTCACACTAAAAAGAGGACTATCACGTTCACCTTCTTCTTGAATGTTGTGTGTGGAAGTTTCTTGTTGAGATGTTTCTCCTAGCTTGTTGTGTTGAGATCTTGTAAAAACAGGCATATGTAAGAAATCCTCGGATATGATCAAAGGTCACTGAAGGATTTGATTAGGACGCGTTGAATATTCAATTGAAGGTTGTGGTATATTCTCAAACTCAAGAGGTTGATTAAGATTGTGACGTTGAGACAATGCTAATCTTTGATAATAAGCTTGGGTAGCCAAAGGTTCTACAGCATAATCGTCGGTGAATCCCCTAATGTAGTCTTGGTATCTATGGAGGAATGTGCGATAATGAAGCAAGACGTCTCGACTCTTATACAGGAATTCTCTGCGATCTAAAGTCTTTTTGTAACTTAAGTTTGTTTTGGGCTTCTTGATCCTATTGAAAACTGATTTCTTGGTGAACTTGGTTGATTTCCACTTTCTCAACATGGGAGTAAAATCTCAGAGATTCGGGTTCGTTGTACAAATTTTGACAGAAACCTAAAAGCGCTATTCTATTTCCTAAATGCGCTGCAAAAAAAGGTAAATGCGCTGGAGAAAGAGTCAAATGCGCTACAGAATACCTTATATGCACAGAAACAGAGAACATATGCGCAGAAAAATACCCTAAATGCACTTAAACAGAACACAAATGTGCCAAAAAAGAGTTTAAATGTGCTACAGTTTTTCCTAGATGCGCTAAAACAGTTTTTCTAAGGACAGTTTTGACTAGTTTTCAGCTGAAATTTTTCATGTTCATTTTTGGATGATCCTTTATCTAAATTAATATTTTTGAAAGCACAACAAACAATCTAATTTAAGTTGATTCATAACCAAGCACGAGAATAAGATAAGCACAACCTAGGTTAGGCCAGGACAATATCAGCTAGACTCCACGTGGGTTTCCCCAACCGCATATCAGTAGTGTGTGAATCCAGAAGCTTGGCTGCACGGGCTCCCCCTTACAGTGCACTCTCTTCTCAGGCCAACCAAGCTTCCAGCACCCAGAAAACTCCCATGGCACACTGATCACCTCTACTAACGACTGTGAAGATGTGGATGCCTTCACAATGACCGTTGCTGCGCTAGCGGATAGAAGGTTTTGGCTTTCTAAACAATGGTTTTTAGTTTGGGACCCCCGTTCGAGTGGCCATACATGGGGAAAGAGATTAATCACCATTAAGGTGGCACTCCAGCCTGAAGAGATTAAGCTCAACAGGGTTTAAGGGAGTCAACTCCGTCCATATGACACATCCGCACAAGCAACCTTAGGTTTTCCCTTAAGATTTATATTTATATACCGGTTGGGGGTAGCTTGGCCTTAACTCCGTTGCCAGTTTGAGTCACGTTGGGGTGATGAAATCCCCAGGCAGGCCCAATTTCTAAATTCAATAACTGTTTCTCTTGCACCCAGGATCACACAAGTGCGCAAGGGGAGAGGATACTTCAATTATTGAGTCAGGGTTACACAGGGAAAAGTGAGTCTAGTTTTCTGATCACCTAGTTTGCACAGGGTGAGAGCATAATCACCTACCACTTTCAAGCACAGTCAAGAAGAGTAAACAAGTTCATTTTAGATGCACCAAAATCAAAAGTGATTTAATCTAAGTGAAGATTTTTCTTCACAACAGACATGGGGTTCTTTTTAACTACATGATAAAGGTGTGGTGGCTACCCTAGATTGATTCATTTTAAAACCCAGCAAGAAAAAAAAAGAAAGGAATTCTGTCTGCGGAAGGCGTCAGACTCAGAATCCCTGTTACAATCCAGGGGCGCAACTCTGTAACTCAAATGCGCTAAAACATGACCCAAATACGCAACTCTGT
>VDFB02086442.1:0-12452 GCA_007258455.2 Sequoia sempervirens
CCATCAATAGAACAATATTTTATTCAAAGTAGAAGTTAAAGCATCCACAATATAGGCTTAGGCTATAACTTTACACATTGAACGAAAATCATTCATTCAAAGAAAGTATGAGCAAGAGTTTCACCAATCTATACTATCAAATCTTTCATTCATCTAACAAGCATGCAAATCAAATTCTATTCTAAATTTATTCTATGTTGAAGGAGATATGTGTTGTGACCTTTTCACACATCGCCCCATTCAAAATGGGGACCCCTAATTTTTGCTCCATTCTGGTCTTTTTGGCTTTGGTTTTCCTCTCTCTCTCTCTCTCTCTGTGTCTCTTCTCTCTGGTTTGCCTTCTAGTGGATGTGCCTGTCATTGAATTTAAACGTGAAATTTGGCCAAGTCTCAGAATTAGGGTTTTGAACTTTCCAACCAATTTGTGGTCAAAAGGGGTGAATAAATTGAAATCTGAGGCTAACATTGGTGTCAGTATGTTTCCAGTAGGTTTTCACTGAAATTTCATCAGATTCTAAGTACTTACTATTTTTAGTAAGTGTGCAATTACAGGCAATCCTTCAGCATTTTTGAGAATCCGACAGTCACATGTCAATTTACTCACTGGCAAAATTTGAGCAGAAACAGACAACTTACTATTTTTAGCAGTTCGGCTTCCAGAGCAGATTTCGGGGCCTATATGCAGAGTTTTTCAGTGCATGTCTGGAGATTCCTTCTGGGTTTTCAAAGACCTTCGCGGTGATGTAACATGCAAAGTGAAATAACGACTTTCAGAGTTCAACCTTCAGAGGCTATTTTTGGGGTTTGCATGTCAGGGTTTTCTTTGCATGTCGGCATATTCTTTATGGGTTTTTCGAGAGCTTCGCAGTGGTATGACATGCAAACAGAGATAGTCACTTATTAAGGAACTTGCTATTTTTAGCAAATGCATCCCGGCAGCCGCCTCCCAGCACTTCAGAATCACGAGCTGATCGCAATGCAACAGAAACGAGAACAAATAGAGATCATTTGATATGCATGCGTAACAAATTAGGGTTTCCAGCTTTCGACCCAAAAGAGGGTAAAAAGTCATTAAACCTGTGTAAACCACCATCAAAGATTCTCGCTATCGGTAAAATTTGAAGGCAAACGGAGCACTTACTATTTATAGTAAGTCATTTTGGAAACAGGCTAAAAATAGCAAATCAGCAGCATGCGCCGATGTCAGCAGGCCGGTCACGTGGTGAGGAGCACGTCATTCAAATTTCAAAGCAAACGGAGTTGCGGAGATATCAGAAGCAAGCAGTTACTATTTATAGCAAACCACCTTCAGAAATGGGCTAAAAATAGCAGGCCAACCCGAAATAGCAGTGTCAACTGGGTAACGAGGTCGCGAGGATCCAGTGTTTAAAATTTCATGGCAATCTGAGCTTCTGAAGTGTGAAAATCAAGAGGCTTACTATTTATAGCAGGGCATGGATAAGCTGGTAGAAGAAGGTAAAAAAATGACTAAGTCTGAATCTCATCCTGCAGCTACCTGAAAATGCGCCCATCTTGGCCTTGAAGCATGAAAAAAATTTCTAAGTCTGGAACTCGTCCTCCTGCCTAGCCAAAATGCGCCCATGAAGGTCAAAGAGGTCAACGAAGTTTATCCTCCTGCCTAGCTAAAATGCGCCCAAGGAAGAGTTGAAGAAGCATAAAAAAAAAAAATCTAAGTATAAACTTCATCCACCTGCCTAGGCAAAATGCGCCCACCCTCAAGGAGAAAGTTTAAAAAATTCTAAGTGTTGAAGTTATCCTCCTCACCCATCAAAATGTGCCCATGCAGCAAATGAGTCAAAGGAAAGTCAAAGAAGTTCATCCTTCAGTCATGCCAAAATGCGCCCACCTTGAGAGAGTTTGATGAGAAAAATTTCTAAGGCATGGAAATATCCTCCACCACCTCCCAAATGCGCCCATCCTTCATGCATGTTCAAATGCGCCTAAAAGGAAAGAAGTCAAAGGAGTCAACCAAAACTCATTCTCCTCCTAGGCTCAAATGCACCCAAATGAGGCCATGTAAAGACAAAAAAAAGGAAGTCAAAGGGTCACTTGTTGAAGGCGTTACAAGTTTCATCCCTCATGCATGCTAATATGCGCCCACCTCCAAGCAAGACATGCAAAATATATTCTAAGTTAAATTTCATCCACCTCCCTATGCCAAATGCGCCCATCCCTCTCACCCCCTCAAATGCGCCAAGAAGAAGAGAAAGTCAAAGGGGGGCGTTGAAATAAAGTTTATCCTCTTGCCTATGAGATATGCGCCATATGAAGAGTGTGGAGTGAAAAGTGGTAAACAAGGTGGAATTGAAGAGTAAAATGTGCTAGGCGTGGGAATTTTAAAATGAAAATGTCCCTCATAGAATATAAAATGCGCCTAAGGTGATGGTGATGAATAATGCTAGGCGTTGAAGTTAGAAATATCCTCTTCAAGTGTGAAGTGCGCCTAAGCTGATGTAAGTGTTGCGAGGCGTTGGAAATGCTAAGCCTACAAGGATGAAGACAAATAAAATATGCTAGGCGTTAAAATCAAAGGCATCTTATATGACATACAACACGTGCCCGAGGCATTTAAAAAAAAAAAATTTGTGCTGAGTGAGTTGAGAAAAATATTTTCTCACCGCAGGAGAAATGACTTGAAGATGGAGGAATAAAATTTTTTGGGGCAAAATTTTCAAAGTGGTTCAAAAATTTTCTAAGGCAAAATATTTTCTTCCTTGGGAAAATTCGCCTAGACTTGGAGGTGATAGGATTTTCCTAAACATGGATGAATTGCCAGAAATGAAGCCAGACAGTGCTAGCATTGCAGGTTGATAAAAAATTCAAGTCAGAGCAACAAGAAATGTTCACAAGAATTGAAGAACGGGATTAAAATTGTTGAAAATATTTTTTTAAAGGTTCAAAATTAAAGAAAATCAAATGAACCCATTCGTTGTACACCCATGAGTTCGACGCATTCTGAAGAAAATTTTCTTCTGGGTATTGAAGATTGTCAACGAGGAATGGATTTTAGTGTCTCCTGCACTTTGCCAAGGCTTTCAGGATGGAGATTTTTGATCGGTGCTCAAATTATGAATTTTCCTAAGGGAAATTTTAAAATTTTCTAAGGCAAAGTGAAGAAAATGTGTTTTCAAGGTAAAATCCTCCAGACGATGAATTTGAAAGGAACTGCCTAGGTGAATTTGCTTAAATCCTTCGTGAAGATAGTCTTCTTGAGCCAGAGATGAATAAAATCAAAGTTGTCAGAGCTCCAGCAAGTGAAGTGAATTCCTTGAAGAAGATGCAGTAGAAGTTAACACCTTCAAAAGATGATCTTAAAAGTACATCTTTTAAATACGCCCTTGAGGAGGTTGAAATTTGGCTAAGGCATGAAGAATTTGAACGCAAAGTTGGCTAGTGAAGGCGATGAACGCTTGGAAGTTAGAGCTTGAAAATCTTGGTAAGTAAGTTGAATTTATATTGTGAAGTGTTCTGATGCTCTTTTCCTTGCTTGTTTTGCAGGAGGAATGTCGAGACCAGGCGATGATGACTTAAAGTGATGAGGAAAGTGATCCAAGATGACATTTCAACCTCGAAGGAAGAAAAGTTGCAAGAAAATGGCTAAGTGTTGAGACTTAGTATAACTCAAGTGACAAAGAAGAAGTTGAAGAACAGCGTCAAGAAGAAGATCGAGAACAGTGTGAACGCGCCTACAAACGGGAATCTTCTAGAAGGATGGTGGCCATTAATGGCTCATTTATTACCCCACTCCTCTTTGTGGCGGTTTTTAGGGTGAATCTTGTTTAGGGCTGAGGTGGCACAATCTGGGCCATCCACCAATTGTAATCTGAGCCGTCCGTTGGACTTGGCCAACTATAAAAGGGGGAGTCCCCCTCATTTGTATCTCAGTAGAAATTAGAATTAGATCAGGGTTAGGATAGCAGAGAAGGAGTAGAGAGAAATTGATAGAGTAGAAAGTAGAATAGTTTAGATTGAAAAGGAAGGAAAGTCTTCCCTTTGAATACTTTGTAAGGAGTTGTCGTGAATGCTTTCATAATAAAAGAATTTTTCATTGATGGTGATTTCTTCTTTGTTATGAGTAGTTGTCGAGGCTTCTTCGTCCTTCCAATTCACGTAGCATCTTGAAGTAGCTTAAAGTAAAATAGATTTCATTTCATGCAAGTACTTAGTAATTGTGGAATGTGGTGCTCGATTTGAACAAGACTTCGCTTGTCCATACCACTAGCGGGCTCGCTGACAGTGGGTTCGCCCTGCGTGGTCAACTGGATTTATTTCTCAAACTTAACTTCGATTGTGATTCATGTGTTTGTATGCATCGTCTTGATGGTACTTGCATGTCGAGTTATAATTTGAACACCTTTCGCCACTCCTCTGAAGATTGCACCGGTTTTGTGGAAGTTGTCCGAAGCGAGGCAAAGCAAGGCTCGGTTGAAGCTTGTGAGAATTGATCGCCATGTCCCACGCCTTAGAGTAGATTAGAACTTCTTAGGCCCTACACCCTTTTAAATTCAGTTCATTTCCGGTTAGAATTAGGAAACTTGCGCTCACTTTCCAAATCATTTTAATTACACGAAAGCCCTTAGTCCGCTGTCTGCTGTCAACTGTCGCACAATTGTGTAAGTCCCCTTGAAATACCAGCAATATCACATCAAGCCAACTGAGACTATTCGCATTAAAGGAACCTTGGAGTTAAATGTATGATCTATCTCGCAATCTTAGCATGCAGGAAACTTTGTTCAAGAGAGGATAGGGTATCCGTTGGGAAACTTTATTCTGTGTTGGTGCGGTCGCAAAAACCACGTCAACAATATGCAACCATGCAACCACTTGATAACAAGAAGGATTCAAAGCAAAATTGCAACATGAACTTTTATTATCCAAGTAGCTCTAAGCAACAATTTCATAAAACTCTCTTCACAGTATGAAATGAGAGAATAGGAGTTTATATAGAGTTTTGAAAAACAAATGAAAGGCAGAGATCAATCTAAGATCAACGGCTGAGATTAAGACACAACAACCCCTAATTAGGGTTTCCCAAAATAACATCCATAGCGAGTGCATGGAGGACAAGTGGCACGAGGAGCTATCTTCTAGGAGGCTCATCCCTATCCTCTTGAGTGGCAATATATTCAATGAATCTAGACACCATCAGGCTGACCTCCATCGTGACCTGTGGCAGCATATTCACCTTGAATTCCAATCTGTCCAAGTTATCTGCACACACGGCAAGAGCAGTCTCCCATTCCAATTCCTGTCTTTGGAAGGCATCCCGTATAGACAAGAAATTTGATGCCTTAGTCAAATTCTGCTTCAGGACTGGTCTGGTGATGGCGAAGAAAATCTCCTAAGTTCAGAGCTTTAGACTTTCCAATTGGATATCATTTTCGCAAATGGTATCCTTCTCAAGTACATCTGCAGACACAAGGAAAATATTATTCTGAATCTCTCTTATCTATTCCTCAGCTCTGATACCATCGGCTTTTACTTTTTCTAAGACTTCACTTCATGCAACCAATGCCCAGTACCAAGTGTTGAAATCATATGCAACCCTGTAATGTTCCCGTTTTTAGCTCTACACTTTTCAGTGACTGATGGCCTTTTCCCGGTGCGTTGTCGGCTGGTTAGAGGCAGAATTAGGGTTCCCGACTGTTTGGTGGGTTCTTTTGAAGATTCAGGGTTTTGCTTGTTGGAGTTTGGGTGTTTGGATTCTGGATTCCTTCTGGGTTTTCAGAAAGCTTCGCAGAGGTATGACTTGCAACTGCGTCAGGCAACCTTTCCGGACTTACTATTTTTAGTAAGTTATGACGGCTACATCCTGGAGTTTGGGATTTTGGATTGCGGATTCTTTCTGGGTTTTTAGAAAGCTTCGCAATGGTGGCGCATGCGCTTCAATTCGGGTAACTTTCAGAATTTACAATTTTTAGTAAATTCTATTTTTGGCAGTGGACAAGCTGGTTTCAGTTCAGTTGATTCTCTCCTTCTGACGGTTCAGTTGGTATTGATGTCTCTGGCATTTTGGTGCATTTCTGGAGAGATAAGTATTTTAATTAAAAATTGTTATAATTTAATATTGGGACCCCTTGGCCTAATGAGACAACATTATGTTGTTTTTAAAAAGGGGACTTTTGAGGGTGTTTATTTCATTAAGAAATATTTGATGTTCTTGGGTCAAAAAATGCTCAAAAAGAAAAGTACGCCACCCTTGGAGAGCTTGATATTTTATTTAAAAATGTTTTATATCTCACTTAAAATGGGGCGCCACTTTATGCTTGGTCAATGGTCAAAACCTAAAAGCATCTTGAAGTTAGGGCGCACCTTCTGGAAGCTTCTGGAGGGTCTTCTCAAAGTTATAAAAGGGAGCTTTGGGACTTCATTTCTCATCTTATGTCTTCAATATTGTTATGCTGCCGAAATGGTAACAGGATTGCTTCGAGGAATGAATGCCTCCTAGCTTGGCTCTTCTTCTTGCTTGAAAGATAGCAACTAGTTGAGAGATAGTTTGTAATAGGTTTGTCTTGCATTTTAGTTGAGTATGTTGCATTTTTGGAGTTCTAGTTTTGCATTTCAGTCTCATTTTGAAGTTGCTGAATATCATAGCTGATTGTAAGAATTGCTCATATCTCATGAAATAAAAATATTATTGTTCTGGGCATTGCATAAATCCTTTTCTCTATGTGGGGCGACCATTCTTGCAAAGTTGCAGGTTTTTTAATGAAGATTTGGATTTTTAAAAGAAAAATCACCTCTCTCTATTGGCTGTACCATTCTGGTCTGCCTGGCAAATGTTTAAAAAAAAAATACTTCGATTTGTTAGCTGTTTCTTGGTCTAGTCCTCATTGCCATCATTATAGCTTTCGTTTGCATCAGGTCTCATGTCATTCTGGCAAGTATTGAGTGAGTTGTGAGTATTTTGGTGAGTTCTAGGGTTGCTGATTGCTTCATTTCAGTTGCTGGTCTGTTATATCAGTCATAGATAAATGCAGATTTGTGAGGAGTTTGAGTCCAAAGAGGGTTGTCAAGCATTGAGGAAGTCTTACAAATTATTGCAGCATTAAAGAACTTGGATTACTAGGCTTTGGCAAGATTTCTAACATATTGTAAGCTGATTAGTAGTACTATCAGCTTTTCTCCTCTCTATCTTTTAGTTACTTTATTGTACTTCCCGCTACATAAGTGGAAGAGGCTGGCTTGCTGCCTATTTACTTTCAGTTAATAGTTGTAGGGACCCTCTGACCATATGCTCGCCATCACTCGGCGCCATCCTTGGTTAGAGTTACTTCAGCTCATCTTGCATCTAGATCCTCTGACCATTTACTCATCTGTCCTAGACGCATTCTTGGTTAGAGTTCCCTTTCAGTTTGCATCTGCATTAGATCCTCTTACCATATGCTCACACCTTGCCCATATCGGGATCCTGGTGTACATTCTTGGTTAGAGTTGCTTATGCAACGTTTTGGTTTTAGAGCTAACCTTAACGGGTGCGTGTTGATTGTAATTGCATTTGAAAAAACAAAAAAATTAGTCCGATTCATTACAAACCCCTGCTGCAATTACTTTTCCATCAATCAATTCCTGCTTTGGAATTCCTTTCAACACTCTAAGGCATGGGATAATTTTGTCCTGAACATCCTGAAGGTTATCCCATGCTTCCGCCATGACTGCAATTCTAGAAAGCAAAGAAGAAGTCTGTCCATAGGCCAATATTAATCTTTCCACAAATGTGGCCTCTTCTTCACTTTTGCTCGCCATCCACTCCTTGGTTTCTCTGGCTATTACCATTTCTTCTTCAAAATCTTTGACTGCCTCCTACAAAGAATTCAAAAGTGGAGGAGCCCACTGAATCGCCTTGATTAAGAGGTTTGGTCAAGTGCTGAATATATTCCTTCAGGCGCTCAATTTCCTTTTTGTATTCTCTTTTCTTTCCTACCTCCTTTTCAAACCTTGCCTTCATGGAAGCGACTGAATTGTCTAAGTCCTCAATCTCTTGACCCTTTGTAGTTGGTCCCAAGTCAATAGTAGTGATTGCATACTCCTGAGGAGTAATATCTTCCTTTGCCTTGTCCACTGTTGGTATAGCAATTTGCACCGAACGGCAGCTGGCTTCATCTCTCTGGATTGTGGAAAACTTCTTGGCTGGCTTCTTTACAGTAACCTTCTCTAATCTAGCCAAGAAATCGGCTGTATCATCTTCTTCTTGAATTTCCACTAGTGCTTTCATTTTCAACCTTTCTTTCAACCAATCAGGAATCGTAGGCTGCTCAATGCCTTCCTCTTCCTAATTACTTTCTTCACATGGAATATCCTGAACTCCTCTAAGAGCAGAAATCATTCCCTCTTGAAATTCCTCATCCAGAATATCCACCTCATCTTCTGGTTCAAGTATTTTCATGCTTGTAGGAGATGGGGGTTCGTCATCGTCCTCCTGGATTGACTCAATATTCTCCTCATGGATTGGAGAAGGAATCCTTATTTCAGCCAATGACTCATCCTCAATAATTAATACCTCATTCACATTCCTGGACGTGGCAGAATGGGATGGCTTTGATCTCTGCTTCTTGTGAACAGGTTCCTCATTTACAATTTTCTTCCCCTTCGACCTTGTGGAGTCATCAACTGCTTCCTTCCTTTTCCTGGAATTAGTGCTTTCAATTAGTTCGGCACTTTGGGACGCTCTTGCATTCGAAGAATATGATTCCATTTCGCCCATCAAGTTATAAGTGAGGGTCAAATTTCTTCGCCTTAGCCCCTGGACTTGTTGATCAACCCACCACTGTGAATACTTGTTGACGCGGGTTTTGAGACCGCACTAACACAGTAATAAGTCTCCTTAAACGGACGCCTATCCCTTCTTGAACAAAGTATTCAAAGATGCTAAGATTTCATGGTAAGATCATGCTTTCAACTCCAAGGTTCCTTGAGCGTAATAGGCCTTCTTTGGCTCAGCGTGATATTGCTGGTATGTCAAGGGGACTTACACAAATTGTTCGACGGCTAACAACAAACAGTAGACTAAGGGTTTTCGTGTGATTCAAATGATTTGGCAGGTGAGCACAAGTTTCCTAATTCTAACCGAAAATGAACTGAATTTAAAAGGGTGTAGGGCCTAAGAAGTTTATGTTCTATTCTAAATGCAAGATATGTGGAGCTTCATTTCAATAGACTTCAACCGGATTTCACCTAGCCTCCGCCGGACAAAATTTCAAAGAAAACTGTGCAATCTTCAAAGGATAGGCAAGGTATTCAAGTTATAGTTTAACATATACACCATCAGAACAACGCATATAAGTATGTAAACCACAACCGAAGTTAAACACAAGATACTGTCCAGTTGACCACGCAAGGCAGACTTATCATCAACAAGCCGCTAGTGGTATGGAATAAAACGAAGCTATCTCAATAAAACACCACACACCGAAGTAAGCTATTTGCATGAATTAAGCTACTTGGATACGAAAGGAAGAAGAAACCCTGCTAGCATTTCATGACAAGACGAATTCCATCATCAATGAAAAGATCTATTATCATAAAATGTGTTACACAACAATCTCTTCAAAAGTTTTCAAAGGGAAAACTTTCTCTCTTCTCCAAATTATGCAAAATGCTCTACAATACTACACTATCTAACTCTCTCAATGTCTACTACTCCAATGTCTATCTAATTCTGATCTTCTAACTTGATCTAATGCCTTACAAATGAGGGGGACTCCCCCTTTATATAGCTAGCCAAGTCCCAAAAGACGGCTAGGGTTACAATCAATAGAGTGGCCAGAATCGTGCCACCTCAGCCCTAAACAATATTGCCCTAAAAACCGCCACAAAGGAGAGGGGTAATAAATGCGCCATAATGTCCACCATCATCCTTCTAGAAGATTCCATTTGTAGACGCGTTCACACTGCTCTCGATCTTCTTTCTTGGCGTTGTTCTTTGATTTCTTCCACTTGAGGGTTTTCATTCTTCTTTTCATCTTAAGCCTTGAAAGTGTTTCTTCAACACTTAGCCATTTTCTTGCAAATTTTTCTCTCCTCTTCGAGACTCAAACTTGTAACTTTATCTTCCTCTTCGGTTGTGATATCATCGCTTCACCACTTCAAGTTATCGTGCTCTGGCCTCGACGTTCCTCCTGCAAAACAAGCAAGGAGAGGGGTATTAGAATACTTCATGATATAAACTTAACTCACTTACCTGATTTTCATGCTTTGATCTTCAAGGGCTCATTGCCAACTTTGTGTTCAAGTTCATGCCTTAGACAAACTTCATCTTTGAGAAATTCATTTCACCTGCTGGGCTCTGACAACCTTGATTTTATTCATTTCTGGCTTAAGTAAACTATCTTCTGGAGGATTTAAGCAAATTCCTAGGCGTTCCTTTCAAATTCATCATGCGAGGATTTCACCTTGAAAACACATTTTCTTCATTTTTGCCTTAGAAAATTTTCAAATTTCCCTTAGGAAATACATCAACCTGGTGCCCACTTAAAATCTTTATCCCAAAATTCTCGACAAGCTGTGGAAGACCTTAAAATCAACTCCTCATCGGCAATCTTCGATACCCAGAAGAAAATTTTCTCCAGAACGCATCGAACCCATGGGTGCCCAACGAACGGGTTCATTTAATTTTCTTGAATTTTGAACCTTAGAAAATATTCTTTCATCGAATTTATTCTCGTTCTTCGACCCCTTCTGAGAATTTTGCTCTGACTTGGAAATTTTTTATCAACCTTGTGGAGCTGACATTCACTGACTTCATCTCTGGCAACTCTGCTTACACTTCAGGAAAATTCCATCACCTCTCTAGACTTGGGCATTTTTCTAAGGGAGAAAATATTTGTGCCTTAGAATTTTTTTTTTGAATCACTTTGAAAATTTTGCCTTAGGAAATTTTATTCAACTCTATCTGCCTTGCCTGCGAGAGAAAATTTCATTTCATCAACTTACTTAGAAAATTTTTCTTTCACGCCCGGCACACTTGATTTAGCTCCACACTTGCAAGGCAATTTTATTAAAAATTCCAACGCCCTTGGAAAATTCTTAACACTTTTCAACTTTAGGCGCCTAGCATTTAACATTTTATTTCCACCACCCTTGGCATATCACTTCATCACGTCTTAAGAAATTCTCCAACACTTTTCAACTTTAGGCGCCTAGCATTTTATCTTCACACTTCACACGCCTTAAAATTTTTCCAGCATCCACCACCTTGAGCGCATTTAGCATTTGAAGAGGGATGACGCCTAGTATTCATCGAGCTTTCACCACGCCTTAGCAAATTTGTTTTTTACTTCACACCTTATGACTCCCACCACCTTGGCGCATGTCACACTTTGAGAGGAAAACGCCTATCATTTGCCTTGTGTATACCACGCCATGAAGTGTCTTTCACTTTATTTACCACCTTTTACTCCATTCACTTACCTTTTACCACATAAACTTGGGCGCATTTGAGCATGCCTGCTGGATGACTCTTCAACTCCACCCTTTTGTCCTCACTTGAGCTTGTTTGGGCGCATTTCTTGCCTTGAGGAGGATAAAATTTGTTGACCCTTTGACCTTTCTGCTTGCTGGGCGCATTTCACATGTCTAGGAGGATGAAAATCTGCAACGCCACCTCCTTTGGAATATTCCCCCTTCGTTTTTTGTCTTTACTTGCCCTTATTTGGGCGCATTTTGCATAGGGAGAGGGATAAAAGATGTTGACTCTTTGACTTTTTTTGAGAGATGGGCGCATTTCAGCATGTGAGGTGGACAAAACTCATACTTAGAAAAAAATTTTAAGCACCTTGCACCAACTTTCCCTTGGGCGCATTTTAGCATGGGAGGAGGATAAAATTCTTTGACTTGTTTGACCTTCTCTCAAGATGGGCGCATTTGAGGCCTCTAGGAGGATGAACAGTGACTTAGAATATTTTTCTTGATGCCTCTTTGAGCTGGGCGCATTTTACCCCTGGTGAAGGACGAGGTCTCAGACTTAGAAAAATTTTCAACTTTTTCCTCTTCAAGTTTGGGCGCATTTTGCCCCTGGAGCAAGATAAAAACTTTGACTTTCTTTGACTTTTCTCACCTTGGGCGCATTTTGCCCTGTGTGAAGGATGAACTTCGTTTTCAAAAATTTTCCACGCCTCTAGCTGAGATGGGCGCATTTTCTTATGCCTGCTGGACGAGACTCCAGACTTAGACAAATTTTCATCATCCTTGCCAGCCTACGTGCCCTGCTATTTATAGTAAGTTCTCTGAATTTGCGCCTGTGAAGCTCGGAATGGCCTGAAATTTTGAACGTAGCATCCTCATAACCCTGTTAACCTGTCGGCACTGCCATTTTTAATCACCCTGCTATTTTTAGCATGTTTCCGGGGGTGGTTTACTATAAATAGTAACTTCATGTTTCTGATAGCTCCAGTGCTCCGATCGAGTTGAAATTCGAATGAGGCGATCCTCAC
>VDFB02086442.1:12959-34292 GCA_007258455.2 Sequoia sempervirens
TATGCTAGAAGTGATATAGCTTGGCTTGGATAAACTTCAGCTAGCTTAAAAATCACTCCAAAATAATTACTAACACTAAATACAAATCACACCAGAAAATGCACTTGAAAATACCTTGAATATTTTCATTTTTTGAAACCCTAGAAACCAAAATTCCATGAAAATCAATGTGTTTTTTGAATGAAAAATACCAAACCAACTAGGATGGATCTTGCACCATCAAAACTAGTGAATATTGATGAGGTTTTTCATCCTCAATCAACTCCTAGAAAGAACTCAATGTTCACTTGGACAACATCCTATTATGTGTGTGAACTTAAATAATGAAAATGAGAGCCAAAACCCCTTTATATAGAGTTGGAGGGGAAAATGGCCTTTTTAAAAATTCAGATATTTCATTTTCCCTTGAAAAGGCCCCTTTCACAATTTAAAAACAACTTAAGTCCCCATATCTCTTTTCCATAGGCACCCAACTTGGGGAAACATAAAGTCACTTTATAATATTTAACACTAAAGTAAATATTAAAACATTATTTATAACTTTAATGCAAATATTAAAATAATCCCATCCTCCTTACAAAAAGCACTGTCAAGACACTGGAAATGGAAACTAATCATACCAAGAAGCTATTGATGCCGAGGAAAGATGCCAAGTGCCAAAACGGGCACTTACTAAAAATAGCCATGTTCTCCAAGAAATGTGGAGAACAACCTAGATGGCCAAAAACACAACAAAGAACACTACCACCAACCTAAGTGCCATCTGAATGCTAGAACACCACTAGATGCGAAGAAAATGTGATACTGAGCTCTCCAAGAACCTGGGAGTCTCATAACCACCACCAATTAGCTTGCGAAAACTCTAGAATAGGCTAACTGACACAATAGCTGACTAGGCTTGATAATGGGACATTACAAGATATTGGTAGCATAAGCAAGCTTTTGTTGGTGTGAATAAAATGTCTTGTACCTAGCCAATTCCTAGTAGGGTTATTCACATGTTAAATTTACTTAGGTTCTAAATGTCCTTCTAGAACCCTTAGTTGTCTAGATAAGATCTTATCCTATCTTATATTTTTGACTTTTTTGTCAACTTAATTGTCTCATGACATAGGATTAAGACACATGCCACAATCTTGTCTAATCCTATCTCTCACCTTGTCTTTATAAGCAAGGCCTCTCATGTACATTTAAAAACATATTCAATCTTGTAATCTTGCATCCATAATCAAGCAAACTATTCTTGCGATTTTCTCTCTTGTGGAAGATATTTTGGTCTTGCAGCTGTTCTTGAAGGTGTTGGGAATTCACCATTAACTCCTACATAGTATTAGAGCTCCAACATTGCAGATTCCTTCCTAGATTTGAGGGTGATTTGTGTATGAGATTTTGTTGGGTACAGTTTGGGGAAAAATGGACCTCACGGTTGAGTCCAAAAGGCCCCAAACCCCTATTTTCATATAAAACACTTCATATTTGGATGAAAAAGTTTGGGGCCAGTTTTTGAGGGTTTGGCAAAAATTTGTAAGTTTTTTGTTCGTACAACATACGGATCCATACGGTCCGTACACAGTCATACCTTAGCTAGCATCATAGCTGTACAATATGTGGTCACTGACATATTCACAGAGAATATTTGTAAAGACCCTTCACCCCTTTGAATAAGATTTTTAATGATTTTACTAGTTTGACAATGCAAGCATTGTGTCAAACTAGTATGATTAATCTAATCTATAGTTACTTGATACCTATCCTTTGTATAAGTAGATTACATAGGCTAATGTTGCAATTCCTTCCAGCTAACTATTGACTTAATTCTAAGATTATGTAACAAATTGAAACTGGACAAGGACATCATAATTTCCCATACAAGACAATGTAATGTCCCCTTTTTGGGATTGCCCTAAATTTGCCCTAAATCCTCAATTTCCAAATAACAAATGAGTTAGAGAATACTTTTCGCCCAATGGAAACCTTGATTGAATTCTTGCACATAGATTAGAACCATTTACCATAATCAAATTGATTAGTGTCCAATGGAATCATTTATCACTACAATAATAGTTAGTAGTTTGCCATAACTAGGCATTAATAAACTATTGACCAATCATCAATTCAATCACAAAGTACTCTAACATCCTTGAAGGATTCAATCCACCATGATGGAGGAGTGACATTGCGAAAGGTGTCCTAGTAGCTAACTCGCCTAGGCCCAAGGGTAGTACCCTTTGCAATAAAGGCAAGCACCCCCTTGGCCTTTGTTGGCTCATCTTGCTTCGGTTGGCATTACCTAAAAGAAGCATGCTTCTTTGCAATTCTTTGAAATCTCCATTCCTTATGTAGAAACCCTAGTTTCTCTCTGTTTTGAATCTGACCGTTTTTGTTTGATTTTTTGAAGTTTTGATGTTTTTGACGTTTTTGAGCAATACAAGAAAATTGCGATTTCGAAAGAATATTGCAAATAAATTCTATGAAAAATATATAACTCTGGAAATAACAATATCTATCTCAAATATTGATGCCAGTCAATTTATTTAAGTTCTGAGACGATTACAATATAGTTCCAGTTACATCACGATCAAAAAAAGCAATAAATTTTCATTGAAGAACTTTGGCAATATTAGCTGTGTCGGTGAAGTATGATGCGAGCGCATGATATAATCCTTCTCCTCACAATGCGATGGCTGCTAATGACTCTAGACAAGTGAGCCTCCAGTGATGAATGTGTGTGTGAAGAAACCCAAGATAAGGCGTTCTCATATGATCTTGAAAACACGTCTTTCAAAGCAAATCTGGCGACAATATGATGCGACTATTTGCTGCACTAAATAAAGATTATGCGGCTCACTTGTGTCGGTGTCGGCTTCTGTAGAAAGGTCGCCTTGATTAAAATATATCTTACGAGTCAAAACCTAGCAAAAACCCTCTGAGATTTGAATCACAAGAAGCTTGGAGATGTATGCGACTGGTACCAAAGCGATGCGGCCTTTAAGGCGTGACCAATAGCAATTAAAGGTGTCTTCCGCGACGCCGGAACAACAATGAAATAGGCGGCTTCTGAATGTTTGTCTTAGGATGAACAGATAAACCTCTGTAAATGAATAACCTGTGAAGCTCTATAATTTCCTCTGGATGAAGAAATCTCACAACTGGCAGTAAATCGGGTGATATCTCACACCCTCGGAACTGATTCAATGAAGATGGCTCGTTCTCCAAAGAATTTCGAACTCAAACCCTAAGGTCTCCGTTCTCTGGCAAAGACTGATCAATTTTCAATTCATAAATGTCATAATGGCTCAAAAACCAATGCAAAACCCCTTTATTGCACAAAAGTGCGATTTCCTTAAAGATAGGGAATTTTTTAAATATTCAACTTTTAATTCATTTAATATTCCCATAGTCTTCAGCCAGATATTTTATAATAAATTAATTCTCAAACTGGCCCCTTTCTGATGATGGGCGCACCCCTCAAGGCAAATCACTAAAGTTATAATTTAAAAATTATAACTTTATATTATAATCCTTAATAAATTAATATTTAATTAATACAATCAAATATTAATATTTCTCCCGTTACTCATCCAATAACTGATCCGACTGAAGTTGACGAACTCTGAAGTGATCCTGAACGCTGCCAAATCCATACTGCTAAAAATAGCAGGGGTCCCACGTTGCCTGCCAGGAACTGCTAAAAATAGCAACTCTGCAAGAAGTCTCCGATCGAGCCCAAACGAAAGCCAATTGATCAAAACTGCCAATCTGACGCTGAGCCAAGCTCAAAGCGACCCTCTAACCGCTCTGCTCGACCCTACGGGGTCTCTGATAGGCCAAACTCTGACTCGATGCTCGCAAAAATGGGGACATGATGCCTTATGATTGATCTCCTTAAATTGTTGACACCTCATGATAGGGGAGTGAGGTTACAAAGGGAATTGCTTACTGGTGGCTCTACTCTCCAGGAGCCCAAAGGTACCCTTGCTTAATGAGAGCAAGTACCCCTTTGGCCTCCTTAGAACACATTGGTTCTCCATTATAGGACACTCAGTCCTCCATTATAGAACACATAGGTTCTCCATTATCAGACACTTGGTTCTCCATTATAGAACACATAGGTTCTCCATTATAGGACACTTGGTCCTTCATTATAGAACACATAGGTTCTCCATTATAGAGGTGGCATACCTAGGGAGTTCCCCATCACCATCCCCTTTGTAATCTCTCCTTCTATCATGATGCAAATACATACATAGTAATTTAATCAAATTCAGACTTGCAAATAATCATATCAGCAGGCACAATGAATCATGAATGCGCCATTATACAAAATAATAATATACATGAATTATTGATACTATTAAATAAATCACACCATAAATATTCTATCCACACATGGGTTAATAACCTTAGTTACTAAATAAATCACATCATACATATGCTATTACATTAACTCACAAATCTGCAGACATAAGATAATAAAGGCAATGTGTTCTTATCTGCCTATCGATCCCTTTTTATCTCCTTTTCCAATCGATCAGATCTTAGATAATTATTTCAGACCGAGCTTTATAGTTTGTTGATTGACGTGCCTATAATATTCTGTTCTTCTTTTTCCCCCCATGATATTCTGCTTTGAGAATGATTTCCTTTTAATACCTGATATGGTTTGAAAGTTATATCCTTTCTTTGCACCCCCTTGCTTGGGATGTGTCACTTGTTGGATCGCTATCCTTGGCTGATTGATGCATTAACCAGCTCATATTAAATGGATCGCTTTATGCAGTAATCTCTGTATTAGCATTTACTAATGTTTCGATGTTTACCATTTATTTATTTGCTATTAATCTCTTTTAATCGATGCCTTTGTAGATTCACTTATTTATTCACTAAGGCATGGTTACATTAGGAATCGGTGCTTTTAGAGTTACCTAAGGCATAGCCACATTTAGCTAATATGAGTTTATTGTGAATATTATTTTTTATTTTCATTATTATGATATTTATAATTAATAATATTAATTATTCTGTTTCATACCATGATATTTGTATTATAATTACAATGTTATCTAGGATAATTATAGTTATAATAATAATATTTAAATTGCAATTACTTATATTTATATTTTGTTATTCGTATTTTAATATATTTGGTGTTACAATTTCGGGAGACATGACAGACAATACCATATACAGTGGCCAGTATCAAACAATATAATATTGGATATGTTCTTTTGATCTTTATTGAATTCTAAAGTTCAAATAGTACACACCTGCAATAAATAAAATATATTGATCCTATTCTCATGAGTAATTGAAAATTACTAATAATAATAACTCCTAACCTTTGCCATCACAAACAGACCACAACTCACATAGGAAAACTTCAAAGATTTAAATAATATCGGCTGACCTGCATATGTAAGAAGGTGCCCATAGCAGATATATCTATCTCCTAAATAATAACTTCCAATTGCCCAATCTATTTCTTGTAGCTTGCAATCCTCTTTATTATTGGTAGCATTCCTTCTATTGACAGTGGCTCTTTAGTGTACACCGATTTCATATTCCCATGACTCCTTTACTAGCTTTCTGAAGTTTCTAAAAAGCACGACAACCTTGAACATAGAAGCACTAGCATTTAATTATAAACCAACCTTTTCAAATATTAATATTATGTGCCTTATCATACAAAGTTACCAAACAACTCGATTATAAGTTGCTCTTGATATTATATGGTATTGATTCCCTTCTAATAGAAATGAAAGTGTTGCGGTTGGAATAGGAGCCCGATTCCCCTTAAATAATATTTAATTCCCCAGGCTAGGCGCATGTACCATTTTTTTTTCTTATCTGCAACTTTATGACAGTGTTGGAATTGACTATATCTGGAGCAAATATAAATATAAATTTTGGAAATTATATAATATGTTACCACCTCAAGCCTCAACCCTTGAACCACAACAAAATAAATACTTGAAAACTCTGAAATTTTTGTCTTCGAAGAAGACATCACAAAATTTCCACAAACGACCTCTGCAGCAATTTATTCCTTGAAGCTCCAAGCTGATCAATTAAGCCCATATGTGAATTTGGAATACCAATTGGCTGAGTGGATTTTCGTCCACACAACCATCTCACCCAAGGGTTTTCATCCTAGGGCACACTGAACTTGCAAACACAAGCTCTCCAAGATTCTGTAATAGAAAATGTCAAAATGTGGAGACGGTGTCTCTCAACCCGATCACTGGCCAGTAAAACTGAGGCTTTGTTTTGTTTTCTGTATTTTTGATTTTTTTGTGTTTTTGCAGTAAAAGAGAAGAAATGCGATTTTGCTTGAAATGCTTGAAAAATTAAAATAAAATTCCAGAAGTCTATTTTGATTGCAATAAGTCTATCAGACTGAAGCCAGATGATCTATTTATCTTCTCAAATAATCTCACTTCGAAATACAGACATTACAAATAAAAAAGCAAACTAATATTTAAGGAACCTGGACATTTGCAGCCGCTAGAAGAAAGGCAATAGAAGTACGGCCAAATGAATGAAGCCAGTTACAACTCCCAAATCCACGCCATAACTCCAGAAACCCTAGATGCTCAAGATGAAAGAAGCAGAGGCTCACAAAACAAGACATATAGTTGAGAGGAGATACTATGGCCTTGCTGCTGTATTTGTACGGCCTGTACTAGCAAAGAGGAATTCCGTACTGTCTTGAAATTCGTGCCAAATTCCAAACAGAACCTTGCCAATACAAGATTCGCCTTCTGGAAGGAAAATCGATCTAACCCTGAATGAAACCCCACTGTGAAACTCTGTAATAACCTCTAAATGAAGTTATTCAACTAACAATCTTCAATTGGTATTGCACAGTCTTAGTATGCCTGATTCTGAAGAGGGAACGTTCTTCAAAATCTGATGATTTGTAGAAACCCTGGTTTCTCAAACCCCAATGCTCTCTGAGAGAAGAATAAAGACAAATTAGATTAATCACATCATGAGTTCAATTTGCCTTTGAAAGAATATATATGTCCTCAAAAATTCGACTTTTCTCGTTAAATCCATTAAAATGCATTTAATAATAAATATTCGCCCTTTTCCAATACTTAGGCTAATATTTAATTAAATGGCGTCCCTGTTATTTTAATGAGTATTAAACTCATTAAATATTACATTTTTCCCCTTCTTTATAAAGTATTAAAAATACTTTATAATTGGCCATTTAAATATTAACTTTAATATTTCATTAAAATGACTTTATATTATAAAGTCAAATTAATTATTCCTTCAATTATTATTAAATGCTTCGAATAACCCCTGTTTGCTCAACCAAACATCAAACCGGGTCAATACTGAGCTAATCAGCTAAATCAGGTGCCCTGCTAAAAATAGCAACTCCTACCTGCCTGACTTACTATAAATAGTAAGTACCTCTAAATCGCTCTGTGAGTGTCTGCAGAAGCCCAAACCTGAATCAACTGTTGGAGTGATGTTCCCAACGCTGGATAACTGCCTCAGGTGATCCTCTAAACACATCTGCCAGCCTACAAGGATCTGAATATAGGCTAACCTCTGACACAACGGTACTGCCTAGGAAGGGGACATTACACTATCCTAGGTAGAAATAAACAATAATAATAAACAATACTAAACACTAATAAAAAATAATTAATAGTAAATAATAACAACACTCCTGATCCTACTCTAATGACTTCCGGTCATATTTTAAATGGAGACAACGGTAGTAAATATACCTATTGACCCTACTTATAAATTCTGAACATGTTATAATTGTAGACAAACAATAATCAGCATGCCTATCCTCTAACCTACTTTATGCCTTTAGCAGATCACAACTCATAATATCAGAATATTCACCCAAAGGTATGCAGCCTGTGTTTTATTCCTTCTCTTTCTTTTTTTTCCTACACTTTTCATTTCTTATGTCTTTTATAATATTATACTTCTACGTGAAGAGATGTATCTCTTTTAAAAGAGATGACCCTAAGAAGAGGCACCATTCTTATTAACTATTTGAATTTCCTATACTAACCGTTGCCCTCTAAACTACCAATATTAATTGCTGCCTATCATCTTTATTGTTCCCTTTGTTTACTCTATTTTTTTATGACCTGAATCGCTGCTTTTGCATTAATAGAACTGAGCGCTGCCCTTTTATTTATTCTCCTTAGTTACTAATGATCGCTGCAGTTAATTAAGGATATCTTGTTAAAAATATAGTTTGTTGCCTTTCGAATATTTCTTGGGCTTTTTAATATTAAATGGGGCTTCAACATGGATCAGCTAGAATAGTAATTAATATTACTTTTTTACTTGTAATTTTGCTGTTGTTTATTTCTTTAATATATATATTATATAAATATTGTTTTAACATATATTTATTATTATTATTTTTATCATTTTATATTTATTCATTTATATTGATATGATATATATTTATTTTGTATTTAATATTTATATTTGTTATGTTTGATATAATTATCTTTGATAATTATAATCATACTAATATTCAATGGCCAATATTTTTAATATATATTTCGATGCTTTACAATATTGGGGATATGACAAGTAGCTGGATTCATCGCGAAGCTGGAAGGATTCTAAGTAGATGTCTTGGAGAAGACAGCGGCTAAAAACCACATTTGACTGCTCAAAATGTTGGGCGCCCCTAGCCAGCAGGGGCGCTTTTGCCTTGATGTTCATCAATTTATCCTCCCTTACATGTGTTCATTTGATCAACAACTACTGCTATTTGATATGTTCTTTGATATGTTCTTTGAGTTGGCGAACAGATTCGTTGTGAAGCTGGGCTGGATCCGGGAAGATTATCTGGAGATAACTAATCCAAAGATTGACTTCTAAATGCTTTTATTCTGGGGCACCCCTAGCCTAGAAGGGCGCTTTTCCCTTGATTGATTGCCATTTTTTATGACTCTTGCTTTCAGCATCTTCCGCCTTTATCTTCGTTTGCTAGTGTTTGATGAATTTGGTGAATTTGCTTGATAGTCCATCAAAAAGCTAGTAGAATTCTGAAGAAGTCAACTGGTTTTACAATTCTTAACAACTACAGTTGGATTCTTGAATTCATGGGCGCCCCTGGCAAGCAGGGGCGCTTTTAGCTCCAGTGTTAGTCATTTCCTGATGATTTTACTCTTCTTGTGCTTTGTGTTCACCGTGTTGTTTGATTGGGTTAATCACTATTGTCAACAACGCGAATGCATTCACTGTTGTGATGGCCTTTGTCATTTCGCGTGCACAGGCACTTAAAAAGTTGACCAAGGCGTTGACTGCCAAGGCATCTCCCTTGTAGTAAGGCATGCATTTTCCAGACTTAGAATATTTTTAGCAAATTTCAACTTTTCAAATTTTCCCCTTCAGCGTCGAGCTTCTTTCGCCATAGAATCTTCTGTGAAGCATTTGAAGCTTAGATCTTGATACCTGGTACTGGCCATCTACCATCGTTGACCTCAAAGGTCCTAACTTTTCTTCTAAAAAAGTGAAATAGACCCACCAAAGCAAAACTAACTTTTTTTTTATTCTGATGGACCAGTGTGATGGTGACGAGGAATAAGCCAAACAAAATCATTTCGAGTCATTTCTAATAAGGTCCTGTTTTTAGGGTTTTCCTAAAAACAGGGGCCTGAAACCCTAGATTTCAAAATTTGCAAGTATCCTTTTGACAATAAACCCACAAAAAGCCCATGCTTCATTTGACCTAAAATTGACTTTTGACAACAATTTTACAAGATTTAGACCATTTTTACCAAAATGCCTTATTGAAGCAAAAAAATTATTTTGGGTACAACAAGCATGAGAATCCATCCATAAATGAATAGATTTCATGGCCAGTCACCTCTTCCAATATTGAGTACGTGAATGGGATTGGGAAAGGATCCTTCATAGTTACCGCATTTCGGCTTCAAAAGTCCACACATATCCAAATTTGTTTGGATTCTTTCTTCAGTGATATGACAATTTGTGAAACCCAGTTGTTGACCTCGACTTTAAAAATTATTTCCACTTCTAGCATTTTTTCTATCTGCTCTTGCACCTTTGTAGCAAAGTTTTAATTCATTCAGCAGGACCTCTTCTGTACGGATTGTGCTCCTAGTACCAAGGGAATTATGTGCACACATAGTCTGGAGGTACGCCTTTCAAATATTTGTATGTCCACACAAAGGCATCTTTGTATTCCATGAAGATCTTGAATGCTATCGCCTTCAACATTGGGTTCCAATCGTCTCCAGCTAGAATTATTTAGGGGTTATCCTCCTCTCCTAGGTTCACCTTCTTTATTCTTTGTTCTTCATACTTGATCACCTTATCTCGTTAAAATTATGCGTTGGTGTGTCATCCACCCTGGCCAATCCCTCTTTGTATTACTTCGAAGGGAATGCTTGATTTATTGAGCCTTTGTCCTCTTCTTCTCCTTCAATCTCCCCGACTTGTAGGATATTGCAATCCTACTAAAATATTTTGTAGTCCTCCATTTTCCAGTGGAAGAGTCCATTGAGTGAACTTGTCTCATCCTCCGAGCAATGTTGGAGGTCCAAGAGCCTTTGTCGTTTGGTTCCACGAATCTCCTTCGCTTACTACTTGGTTCCTCAAGTTGATCATGTACTTTCTCCCATTCTTTTCTATGGAGAGTGTATTTTGTTTCCAATTGTGGTCTTCCTTGGCTGCAATCAACCATCCTCTCCCGAGTAATGCTTCCTACGCCTTTTTCTCCAATGGGGTGACCATGAAATTCAACAAGAATGGTTGGGTCCCGATTGTCACCTTATGCGCCATCAACGTTCCCAATGACTTGATGCCATGTTGGTTGATGCCCACCAACTAGAATGTCGATGGCTAGAGTGTTGGCTTCCCAAGACACTTCCATGTATCTTTGGGCAATACGTTGACTCTCGATCCCCCATCAACATCGTGTTTGTTAGACTCTTTCCCCCAATCTTCATCTGTACGACACTCGGTCTCTTCCCGATGTTTACCGTCAACAACATTGGTTCGATGACTTGTTCATCTTCGGTTGGCGGCTCTACTACCATTGCTTTTCTTTGGTCTTACTGTTTCCAACTTTGCTCGTCACCAACTATGTTTGTTATCGCCACTCCCAGTTGTGGCATTGTTTGGAGAAGGTTTTTCACTTTAATTGGTACGATCATCTATAGCATATGTTGTACGCTGTTCTTTTTCGACTTTGACCACAATGAGGTACCTGCATTTTCATGGGAGTTTCTTCGTTCTTTTGCCATTGCCTGTTCTACTTTGGCTTTGGCTTCTCTCACTCACTCCTTTTTGGTACAAGGATCTAGGTATATTGCTTTCTTTGTTTGTGCTCTGTTAATTGCCAACACTTCCTCGTCTCGTTCCTCTATATCTAGCAAGTTGATGCCTTTCTATTTCAAGTAGTCGATATCCTCATGGTCACCTAGTCCACACTTACATAGTGTTACCCGTCTTTTGAGCTAGCCCAATTTTAAACTTTGTTTCAAACCCTATCATGATAATACAATCATGCAAACATATTCAACTACCTTGAGTATCAAACTGTTTGCCCAATTGAAAACATTTGTTTACCCATGTCGCACATGTCCAGGATTGCTATATCCATTTTGACCCTATAGAAATCGAAAAATATTTAAATCTCACAAACTGTGGAAGATGCAAGGAAATGGTTTTACAATGGTGTTCTTGGCATCGTCAAAGGTATTGGGGAAAATTTCTAGGTTGAAACACTTCTTAGATTTGGAGATTTAAAAAATTTAAGTTCCTAGTGGGTAATTTATTGTAATGTCCCCATTATTTCGCGAGCATCGAGTCATTGGATTAGCCTATTATGTCGATCCTGTAGGCTAGTGGTTCTGGATAGAGGGTCACTTGAACGGGCACTTGGTCGGTTAAAGGCAGTATTGGTATTCGGAGTGTGGTGACGTGGTGAATTTGCGCGTTTGGCGCAATTGGAGCTTAAGATATTGATCATCACCATTTATTTCACTTACTCAGGCTTGGGGACCATGTGTCTATTTGTTAAAGGGGTCACTTTATATTTTGCAGTTACTATTCACTGATAAAGTGAAAAAAGAAATAACTTAAGTGAATAGTGTTTTTTTTAATGAATAGTGTTTCAATGTAAAATTATAAAGGGAGAAGAGAAAGTTCGAACTTCATTATGCATGATGATATTTTGTTGAATGAAACTTGGGAGTTGGAGATTGTGGAAGAGAGAAACTAGGGTTTCTCAATTTCAGCAGTGGGTAAGCCTGGTTTGGGCTTGTAGTTAGAATTTTGGCATCTTGAAGGTGTGAAAGACCACCCTAAAGTTGCTGGTTATTTTCTTGTTGCTGCATTTGGAGCTCGAATCTGCTGGTTATAAGTTGTTGAAGTCATCTATTGGAAGGGTATTTGATTGTAGAGACTCCATACACCATCCTGAAGGTGTTGTTTGCATTTTATGAAGTTTTTGAGAGCTGATTTGATCACCTACAGCCAGCCGCACCTTTGGAGGGTTTCATCTTCATCAAGTAATTAAAACGCCTTCTCTTAGTGGCTGTTTTCTCTTCTAAAGTGGGCGCCCTCATCATTAGAAGCTTTTCCAACAAGATTTCGGAAGGAGAAATGCGTATGTAATTTTGTTTGAGCATTTTAATGGGCGCGGGTACTGTAGCAAATCACTATTCACAGTGATTTTGGCTGTAAGTTAAAATCTATGTTATTTGATGTATCCGTTGAAACCTAATGAAAGTTATATTTTGGATGCAATCTATTATGTATGAAGAAAGTGTCTTGGCAATTAAATCAAGTCATTATTTGAGTTGTCATATTAGTTTAGTATATCTTGTGTTCCCATTATATGCACATGCTTGTTAAATTTATGTATATCATTGGCATTAATCATCAAACACGAGTAACACAAGAAAGACAAACACCAACACCCTAATCAGACCTACAAGCACCGTGAAATCATTGTAGAGGCTCGTGTTGGTTTCAAAAGAGAATTTCAAGAATTAAATTCGGGGGTTTTGAGTCAAATCTAGTTTGGCTCATCACATTTATGGAAATAATTAAAAGTTGAATTTCAGATATCCAGAGAAGATATAATTCATGGGTATTCTCCAAGAATGTTGTTCACCATCTAGTTAAATTTTCATGCAAAAATTAACCTCCAATTGAAAGTTATAAAATTTTCAAAATTTTAGCCAGAATCACAAATTCAGGTTTTAAAGCTACAAAAATCTTCCAAGAAAATCAAATTTTGTTTCAAAATAAATTATTTTTGGAAATTCATGAGGTTAGAAAACCTCCGTCGGAACTCAACAAGGTTATGACAACCTTGTCAGATCAAACAAGGTTGTCACAACCACCAATATTGCTGACAACCACTTCGGAGGTAAAAATAAAAGTGAAAAATCATATTGTAAACTTTTTATAGCTTTTAAACTCCTGTCGCTGCCCGCAATGGTTATAGAAACTATTTTAAAGGCCAAAACATCATTAGAAATACATAAAAGAAAGGCGAAAGCAAAGTTAAAGGTCGTCGGTTATTTCTCGTGTTTTGAAAGTGTCTTCAAAGCCTGAAATAGGTTTTAAAACATCTCCATTTTCTCAACAATAGGCGTGGATACTTTCTAGGCATTGGAATAAAAGCAGTTCCACAGAAAATATCAAAGAAATATAGTCATACTCTACACAAAATGGATCTGTCAGAAGGATTTAAAATTATTTTTAAAGCAAATGCAACTTGCAAATACAATGCAAATTCCATAACCCTCATCTCACTATTCCATGCCATATGAGAGCTTTAAATAATATAAAGATATCCATCAATGCATAATATAAGTAAATTCAGATCAGCGGTTATTATCACTAGCAGAAACTCTGCTTAAAAAGCGCATCGAATCTTATTGTTAATTTGAATTGGAAGAGACAAAAACCAATCAAGAGCAAATAGTGAAATCATTGCTTCCTCAAATGAAGTTGAAGTCGATCGGAAAGATGATGTCAAGAATAGCAACACAAAATTAAAGCAATGTATTTCACCTTCCTATAAATTGTTAATCCAAATGTAAAGCGGCCTCACATCTTGGTTTAATAGGATCCTCTCATGGGTATGAAGAGAGTGCAATGCAGCAAATCTTGGTCTCAATTTGAAGGCATCAACTGTAATAGCCAAAAATAAAGCTCCAAGGGTTTCAAATATCAATGTTGAATTTCCTGAATTTTGAACGTAATAAGAGTTTTATGATGCAATTGCTGCTCAAGGTCCAATGGAGAGTGAAGATAATGATGAGAATGTGGATATGCAAAAAGTCACCATTCATTCTTGTCATAAATTTATAGGTACCAACCAAACCAAATTACAACATGGTCTTCTATTTTGGAGCAAATACATCAATCAGGTAAGGATCTTGTTTGGGAAAATTTGCAAATGGTAGTGTCATGTTTCGAGATGAGCACTTTAAACTTATCTCAAGCGTTGCAAAGGGATATTGAATGGTAAAATGGGTTATTCAAACAAAGGCTTGCCTTTTGGGAAGAGCAGTGACTTGTAATCACCTTCGACAAGATAATATTTCTTTTAGAGATTGATGTTGGTACTAGTTCTTCATCTGCTGCAAGAGGCATTATTAGGCTTGTATTCAAATATGTAACAAGCATTGTTATTGATCTTGTGATTCTAATAGAGGGCAAGGAAGAGTATTAATTGCCTGAATATTTTCTTGGAATGGTTAGGATAAATCATGTATGAAAATTATTGTGTGGACTATTGTGTTGAATGGTATGTCAAATGGAAACACAGCTAAGAAACTAACAAAAGCATCTGAAATTCACTCAGAGGAAACACAACATCAAGCTAGTACTCAACGAGGAGTGAAGGAAAAGACACTGTAAAATAAGACCTTTTCAAGGTTGAAAAAGCCTCCTGACTAGATGAAAGGGGGACATGAATGTCTAATAAATCTCAAATGTATCAACAAGCTTCAAGGGTTTTGGCAAATTCATAGGAACGCTCTTATCATAGATGAAGTTGATCAGGAATGCATAATGACAATAATTGCCTTTATTCTATTATTCATATAGTAATTTAACATAACTCACCCATTCTTATTGTTACATCAATTGTTTGGGTCCCCAACTGGGAGTAAGAACTTTTACAATGGGCTCCATCTGGAAATATAGTAGTTTATTATGGGAATCAAAAATCAAGAGAAGTCATCCAAAATCTTGAGTTCTTCAATGAAAGTGGATGTGATGGATCGAATAGTCTTATCAACTATTGATATTGTCATTGCAAATCTAAACCTTTTGAAATCTATAGAGTGGGAAGTTGAAGCTAGGGAGAATATGCAAACACATAAGCGATGGCAATTAGCAATACTAAAGATAGGAATACAATGGATGATTGCCATTTGTGAGGTAGAGAAGCATGTTGAGAAAGAAAACAAAGAGAAGTTTCAAAAGTGCTATCTAGTGAAATTAAATATACGTCGATGCACCAAAGAATTGAACAAAACATGAATAAGGCTACTCTATTATCAGTTTCTTGTGTTGATATGTGTCAGAAATTACACGCAACAATATTCAATGGTGTCCACCAAAGATATATGGTTTCTTTCAGATGACTCGCCTCTAATAAGGACATATGTTGTGATTTGCTTTGACTCTATAACAAAGCCATCAAAGGAGTGGAAAATTTTGGTTCTTTCTAATTTGTGATTCAACAAATGGAACTAGATGAGTGTGAAGGAAGTTCAATTTTAGTAGCAACTATTGCATGGGATCATTCTCTCTTGTCAACCTTCAACAAAGCAATAAATACACTTGAATTAACATTGGGTCAGATCAAAGGTTGAAATCAATGTGAACATTGATCCTTTGGAATTGGTAGCCTGCCTTTAGGAAAAAAATCAAAATTCATATCAATTCTATTTTGAGCTTCCCAATCTATTAGCACTTATTGGAAGCACGCCAAAGAGACTCTTTTATAGGAGTGGAAGTGATGTTTCTAGTGAAGTAGTTGTTGGAACTCGTGCATGTGGGCATAATATCAAAGAGGACTGACAAATTGAACTAGATTTGCTGCACAACTTTAAAGATTGGCATGAGTTTGACTTAGTTAAGGAAGCTATCAAACATCAATTATAGACTGTTGGTGAACATGTTGTTATGGAGTCTAGAAAATGCCTTATCAACCAAGCGAAGGTGCAACATTTATGTGCCTATTTCATAGGTGAACTGAAGAAGGAAACTGATGGCATTGCTCTGTTGTCTTTACTTCATCCAACTCTAGCATTTTGCGGATATCCACAAGAAGCTACACTTGACTTTATTAGTCAGAAAGAAATGTTTGACTAAGGAATGTATGTTGGACTTGTGGGTTGGTTTGGGGGAAATGAAATTGAATTTTCCGTGGGAATCAGATCAACATCAATGCAATAGAATGACCCAATTTCTTCTCCAGCTTGCATGAAGGAAAGTCATTGAACTAGTGAAATGTCATCATTTCTTTCATGGAAAATGTATTGAGTAACGCTTTGAAACATGTCCTTGCTTCCAATGTTATAAAAAAAAATTGACTAAAGGTGGTTTACAGAAGTTATTTTATTATTTATTTTATAAAGCTTGAAAAACTCCCTAGGTTAAAAAAGTTAGCTACGGAAACTGAAAGGTCTCTCTTTTCTATTTATTGTAAAATTTATGAAGGTGTAAGAAGGGCGAGGGGTGGGCAGGGGGGCGAAGAGGATGGCTAGAGGAAGGTGACTGAGTTTGTCTTGTACGTAAGAAAGAGTCTGCAAACTATTCAATGGAGAAATAAATGAAGAGCATTTTGCTGGTCTGCGAATCAGATGGGTGTTTCTTCATGTTGTGGATTTTTCTGTTGTTAAATTTGCAACCATTTCTTTAATGTTATGTCATGAGTTTAACTACAATTACTTTCTTTCATTTCATATATACTATTTATGCATCAGGGAGATGAATTTGTGTGTTCTTTCTCTTTAGTTGTACTCATCATTTCTTATTTCAATTTTAATTTGCTCGCCTTTCCTACTTTTCGATTAAAAGCATAACCAATTTAAAGACCAAATATCATCATACGAGGCAATTGTACCTTTAAAATTCAAAGGAAGATCGCTAACCCAATAATGATCTCTCCAACTGTTGATTCATTTTTTGTTGCTCACCAGGCGATTCAAGGTCATTTCTCAGGGAAAAACTATAGCGACAAATTTGTTAACAAACACACAACATCCCCGTTTTGTCTTGGTTACTCTAGCATTCTCTAGCGAAGTGAACCCATTTGTTACATTTTTTGTACCAGATCATCGATCGCCCCTTTGTGTACCATACTGGATTCTACTCCTTGGTCCACTGTTGTTGAACCGATTGTTATTTCCTCTTTTGTTCTGATATCTGCCTAGAGATGCATTGATAGTGATATTCTATGTTTTTGGCGGTGTGGTCGAAGGGGTTGACTTATCCCCTAGAGTGAAGAGCACTTATGTGCTTCTTGTTTTCAATTTGTACAAGCATTCCTTGATGGAATTTCCCATTGCTTAGCATATATCACATAATAGCTTCTTCAGACAGTTTGTTTTTGTGTGACCTCCTTTGCAATCGATGCACCACAATTCTTTGATTTTCCTTGTACTCTCCTTCTCAACCTTTAGCTCAATCATTTGCATCATATCATTTCTCAAGGCTTGGACAGTCTTTGATTCACCGTCACTGCTATCACCTGTGTTGTCATCATCATCCGTCCTCCTCTCTCCTCAAGATGTTTTATCTTCACTTTCTATGTCCATCGCCCGATTGTAGGCATCAGCATTCAACAACAAAGGTACGACCTTCATCTTCTTCCTCAGTGACAAGATCAACCCTTCGATGAATCATCTCTTTTTCAATCCGTCGACTAGTTGGATTTCCAGTTTGACCAATAGTTCTTTGAGTTTACGATTGTAGGTTCGCACGATTTTGTGCTTTCCTTGTTTTCTATTGTATATCTCTGCTACAGTTTTGTTGTTGTCTCTTAGGAGTTTGAATTCTTCTAGGACACTCTTCTCAATGCTTCCCATGTGTTCTTATGAGCCGTTTCCAGTTCGGTATATTAGTCAATGGCTATTCCCATGAGGGTTGTTGGAAATGCCTTCAAACAATATGTCTTGTCATCCTGACCGTTTGCTACCCAGATTGTCTCACACATTTTGCAATGCCTTACAAGGTCCTCTAACCCATTCCCAGTGAACTTTGGGATTTTTTGCCAATCCACATTCGGACTTGTTGGGGGAGTCACCATCCTAGCTCTCTTTGTTGCACCTTTTGTGACAATAACCTATTTGGAGAGTTTTGATTCATACCTTTCAATGCCTTGCCTGCACTCTCGGACACACCACAATCCTCTACTCATCCCTCTTCAACGTTCGTCACCTTCAAGTTGCCTTCAAGGTCCTCTGGATGCTCCCTTTCTCCTAGTGCTTTTAACTATGATCTTCCAATGTTCACTTCTCTCATCAATCTCTAGTTTTCAATCTAGCGTATGGTCTTTGTCAGACCGTCAATAGGTTTTTGGCTAGTTTTCTTTGTACATATTGTTCTTGGTCGATCGGGCTGGCGGTTCCCTCCATGCCTTCCCTTCCCCTGACGGTGAAACTTCTTTTTCACTCAACGATGCTTCTTCGTCTGCTAATGATGGTTTGTACGATTCTCTAGCAGTGTTCTCTTCTTCACTTTCCTCTTCATCTGACGTTGATGGTACGGATGGTTCTCTGTTTTGGTCGGTGAGATCGGTGTATGTTTTGTTGGGAAGTGGTAGATGTCAAGCTATCTCTACCCACTCTCCCTTCATATGTTCTCTTGTCTTGATAGTTCTTTGTCGCTCCCAACTACGACTTCTACTCACACTTCGGCTTCTGCTCCTGGGTGGGCTCAGTATTTCCCTCAAAAACCCTTCGCCTTCTTGAACTTTACCCCTCAATTGTCATTGTCATTCTCTTTATTCTTTTATTCTCAGTGATCTTATTTCTTGGTCAATTGATTCTTGACCACTTTTTATTAATTTCCAAGTTTTATTTAAGGTTAAGGGCATTAATTCCTTGACGTACATCGTCGATCAGTGTCACGCTCTTCTTCCTCCCTTTTGTTTCGTTCTTATCATTGTAGTATCTATTGCCTTTGTTGTTCCCTATCTTTGTTAGCCCGAAGATCTTGCAATATGATGTAGTGACGTGCAATCAGTCTCGATAGTCTGTCGAGAAGATGATCAACCTGGTTGATAGTTGGATTGTCCTAGATGGCGGCTTGAGGAACCTCTCTCTTGAGAGCTTCCCTCCGTATGTGTTCCTTTAGCGAAATGTCCCATAGGTTTATCAAGTCTTCTATCAACACGTCCTCTCATTCTTAATTTGCTTGCGCAGGCTCTTCGACTAGCTAACCCATTACAGCGCCATGATTCCTGTCTATGTGTTATGTATCACCAATGTTTGTATCAGTAGTGACGCCAAATGTTTACTCACATAATGCTAATTGAGCAATTAACACAAAGTAAACGAAAATATATAACAAAAGTCATAAAACATATTAATTACTCAAACAATGCACAAAATATAGGTATTGTATTCTTCATTTATCGGATAGGCAATAAGTACATAATATAGAATGTGTATGATCCCCGATTACAAATGCAAACATACAATATATATCCAGCCGACATTGGTTGAGGACGCCAACCATTAGCAACTACCAATACAACCAACCAATAGTCAAGAACTTAACAACATATTAACATTATTTATTTCTATCTTGTCGGCTACAGCCTAATTTATTGATCACTTGTTCACCTTTGCTTTGAAAGACTTAAAAAAAGTTTGGTTTTGGAGTGAGAAGTTGACAAAATGAACTTAAATGAAAAAAAAAATTATAAGGGTTTTTTCAAAAATACCAAAAGACTGCATTTTACTCAATAAAAAGCATTTTACTTTTATTCACAATTTATTGAAAAAATAGCAGTATTTTGGAAGTTTAACCCAATTGACTAAAAAACCTAGCCAAATAGTCCGAACTAGCATGGCCCCATGGATTTTTCCTAGTTTTTACTTCTATGGTGATTGGATTTTGTTAAATCAACTCGTTGTTGTGCCATCGTTTGATATTGAAAGAGGTTCAATCTTGCATTGCTGAAGTTGAGCTTAGTTGAGTTGAGAGGAAATAGGTATACACCTGCTCTTAGTGACTTGAGTAGTTGAGAGAGGAAGGAGAAAGAAGATAGAATTCACTTCTTGCTAACTCAGTTGTGAGAACTAAGTGATATCAGTTCACATAAAAGGAGGGGAACTGTTAGAAGATGAATACACAAAGTTTGTCAGAATTATATGGCACACACTTCAATGTGTGTATGTTTGTATTCATAATTGTACAAGGAAGTTACATTGGAGTAACTTTCATTGTGTAAGTTACCTTTTAGACATAAACGATGTGGCATTATTTCATCATTAACATAACCAATAAATACCTATGTAAAAAGTATAGTCTAATATTATATTATGTCTAATACCCTTAATGACTGAATTAGAGACAACTCAAATTGTCCCAAATTTGACAAAAAGAGTAGAACAAAGAAATTTAGTCATTAGACAAGCAGATTGTTGTTGAAATGTGTAGTAATAAAGAGAAATATCATCAATAAGAACCATTGCCATGTGTAGTAATGATGAACATCAATGTGCTTGGTGTGAGCATGCTAAATTGAGTTCTTCACTAACTTCAAGACTCCTTGATTGTCATAAAAAAATGGAGTCTATGTGATCTAAGGAAGTTGTAGATCACTCAAAACTCAACAAAACCATATTGCTTCCCAACCCGAACTGCCATCTTACTTTGCTTCAGCAGAAGATAAAGCTTACTTTGCCATGAAACAACCCTTGAGCCCAAAGAGAAAATATAGCTAGTAGTTGATCTTTGAGTATCAAAAATAAACTAGTCCAATCAAAGTCTCTATATCTTGTCAACTCAAAATCATCTATCCTCCAATAGAGAATACCAAAATGAAAAGTACATTTGACTTATCACAGCACTCATTTTTCTACCCATCAATGAACAAGCTTTGGTTGTGCTGAAAACTGAGAGAGGCAACTAACAACAAAGCAAAGATCCAATCATGTCAATGTAAGATATATTTGACTACCCACCAATTTTTGTAGAATGACTCATCAATCAGGAATGAATTGTCCTAAGCGGACAACTTCAGCCCAATCTCCAAAAGTGTAGTGAAAGGACTACAATCAATCATTTGTATCCATTCCAAAAGATTTGTACCATACTTAA
>VDFB02086443.1:0-15365 GCA_007258455.2 Sequoia sempervirens
GCTTTCAATGTGAGAAAGCACTCCTTCTATCTAGTCATGTGCTTTGTAGCACCCAATACCACATACCATATTGACCCGATACCACATACCATATTGAGGTTGATTGTGAACCGTTTTCTGAAGTGTGGGTTGAAAGAACATATTCCTCATCTAGAGAATCTTCTGCTTCAACAACATTGCTTTGTTGTTTCTGTTTGTTCTTCTGCTCCCATTTTGGTTTGCCACTTTGAAGTGGCTTCTTTAGATGTGGTTTGTTGGATGATCCTTTGTTGAAGGAATTGTACCAACAATTTTTCACATCATGTCCAACTCTTTCACATATTGGACACTACTTTATGGGCTTCTTACCTTTATGATGAGTGGTCATAGCATGATCTTCCTCCTCATGCTCATGCCTTAAAGATTCTTCTTTCTAGAGCAGATTCATGAGCTTTAGAAAAGTGGGTGTTGTCTCTGTCACAAATACTTTATACCTAGAAGGTAGTGCCTGTAGAACAATAGGCACCAAAATTTTGTCATCAATTGTTTCTCCCAATGCTTGTAATGACACTCTCAACTCTGCAATCCTTTTAAGAAAGGATTCTAATTGTTCTCCATTCTTCATCTTCAGGCCATATAGTTGACTTTGCAAATTCAAGATCTCATTCTGATTCTTCGCCTCATACACCGTCTTGAGCTTGTCTCATGTATCTTTGGTTGTGGATGAGTCATGAATAAAGGGATGAACTTCATCAAAAACACTAAAAAAAATGATCAATTTGGCCTTTCTATCGGCTTGATCAAATTTCTTCTGCTCATCAGCATTAGTTTTGTCTTGTTGTGGTTCCATTGACCACATCCCAAACTTCCTCAAACTTGAGTTGAGTTTTGAGTTTGGTCTTCCAGGCATAATAATTATTTCTACACAATAGATGAGAGTCTCGAAGAAGAAATTTTGGAGAACTTCCTACCATTTTGCTAAAGAAGGAAGAAAAAAAAAACCCTTGAAAGAGCTTAAAGGTACATAGCCGTACACTTTTATTATTATTATTTAAATTTTTTAACTCTCCCTAAGCCTTAGAACAACCCATCTAGGTTTAAAACAATTTTATGGCAATCAAATATTACATGGTGACATGAATTGAGAAGAATTATCCTAGGATCAGGATGGACATAAGAAAAATTTTACATGCCAACAACTAAGATGTAATTTGACCAAATTGAGTGCCTCTCTAAAAGAAATTAAAAATAAAAACTGACTAGTATGGGAGACATTATTTCCACTACTTTGTAATAAAAACCCAAACCTTGACATCTTCTCCACTGCATTAAAATCCATTGAAGAGGGCAAAGATCGAGCAATAAAAACCAAAACCTTGACCGCTTACTCTAAATCTCCTCACTGGGGGCTCCAAGTCACCTCATTAGACTTGAAGACTTCTCACAAAACTTCTAGCAATCTCCAACGGTCAGAGAAGGAAAGATGAACTGCAGAATAAACTATGAATACCTTCACGTGACCAGATAAAGAAAGAAGAACTATAGAATAGACTATGGACTCCACACGAACATTCTCATAGGATTTCAGATCCGTGTAACCTTGACACAGGGGCTTGGACCTTCTTCCACATGAAGGAGATGCATTGTAGCTTACCGCTCCATTACTCGCGTATTCAACAATATGAATTAAAAGTTGTAAGTGCCTGATCATGAAAACCATGAAATTCCTCTTCACCGATGACGTATTTCTTTGGCACCTCCCGCATAGAGACAAGAAGACACACTGAGACCATAATAGAGACTAAATGATAGGCACAACATCTAGTATGCTTTGATACCATATCAGATATTGCAGAGCAATCAAATTACATCCATTGCATTGAAACTATACAATATAACTGGAGAGAACCCGTGTATCTTCAAATAGTTTTTTTTTGAAAAAAGTGGCAAGCCACTATAATATATAAATAAATGTACATAATCCTAGTTCAGAGGGCATACTGGTAGGAAAGAACTAGGAATAAAACCTTCAGTTATAGCCCAAAATGTTTTAAAAATATGATTTGAAACATTATAGAAGATTACAAAATTGTCCCTCATGTAGGGATCCATAACAGATTTTCAAAAAGACTAGCTACAATACCGCCACCCTAAATTTTCCCAACTAAAAACTGTTACACAATTGATACAAGTGAGGAGTGAATTTATGAACATGTGCATTTAAAGCCTCAATAGAGATATAATAGTTGTACCAAAAAACTATTTTTCTGACAAAAAACTTTAGCATAAACTACGCTTCCATACGCTCTGCACAAGTTGAATTTTGATCCTGCACCACAACTTGATCGTCCTGCGGTTCAGCTTGCTTGGGAAGAAGAGTGTCATGAGAAAAGAATTCATAGCTAGAAAAAGGAACTGTTGCCTCTTTTGATTGATCCACAACATCAATTTGGGCCCTTGCCATTAAACCCTGATGCAGAGCTTTAGAGCTCTCCGCTAAAGGTACTCATGAAATTCTCTGACCACATGAGCATCTGACTCAATATGCATTTTCTCTTTTTTTCCAACAGAGCGATTTAAGAATCGATGCTCTGCATGGTCATGAAGAAATGAGATGGCATAAAATTTTTCTTTGATTTCAAAGTCCATAGATGCACAAATTATTTTGGCATGTTTCTTTAGAGATGATAAGAGGACATAATCATTCCTAAATTGAAGACCCAATATGATAACTTCAAATATTTCCTCAAACCCTGTTCATTCCTTGACATAATCACGAGGGAATAAACCTCCAATGTAACCCTCCCCAATAAATAGATTATATTTTTGCACAACAGACAACAAATCATTGTTATCAATGAATTGAGGGTTCACAAATTTTTCTAAAATTAATTCTAATTCCTTCAACGATTGGAGTAAATCCATAGAATTTGATAAGAATACTGATAAAACCTGGGAAGGAAATATTAATCATCGAGCTCTAGGACTGGTAATCTCCACTCCTAGCACTGCCCATACAACATCCTCCATTCACAAACAATCTATCTTGAAAATGAGGCTTAAATCCTCTTGAGAAAGGTTGTTCTCAAATGGCCTTTCTCATGGTTGAACTGGATAGTTAATTCTTAGATTCCAGGGGCAGAGAGCCATGTCGCCACTTTTTCTTCACTAAATACTCAATTCAAATTTCTCTACCCAATGGTACTTCCAGAAACTGCTTAAACCAAATGAGTGAAAATGAATGATAAAAATAATATTTTTAGCCCAGAAAACCCTTTGAATGTTACACATTTTTCGGAAAGCATAATGGAAATTGAATTGTGTGAGGGTAGATAAAAAAGGAAAGATCCATTGTAATATATCGAATCGTGTGACAGAGCTTCAATGGTTTGCAAGCAATAAATGTGCAGTACTACCACACAATAAAAGCACCTTAAAAAATACCGTCATAAAGAGCTCCAACATTCGCTAGAGAGGTGGCAAATTCAAGTGTGGTCAGAATTTACAAAGATGTATATGGCTTGTCCCATCACCCCTTAATGAGTACTTCACAATGCACAATAGAGCACATGATGATATCTTGAAGGTACCAATGAGGGCAACACACACACCTTTAGGTAACAGGAAAATTAATTACCTTGCATAGGAATATAAAGTTGAAACCCAAGGCACAATTATTACTAGTAATGCCAACTTTAGCAACAAATCAAAAAATTTAGCTAACCCTGTCAAAGATGGTAGAGCTTGATTATCAATCCTTATTTGACAATATAGCTTTGTTCCCTTTAGATGAAAATTTGTCCCTTACTTAAGGTGGTGAACATCCTGATTGATCATTTCTATTAAATGGGGAATCTCATCAAGTGGAGAGAGATCAGATAAGATACGTATTTCCTGCTTTGAACTGCCCATATTAGCTAGGAGATTTCCTTCTCTATAAGTATGAGTTATCATATAATTTTTAAACTTATCGAGGAGATCCCATGCTCTTTGAAGGATATATTGAAGGCTCCAATTTTGAATTTTCTTTTCTTTACACACATTAATTATCAGTAAGGAGTTTCCTTCAATGTGGAGGTTCTCCATACCCATCTCTAATGCCATTTCTAACCCTAATAACAAAGCTTTAGCTTCTGGTAAGTTGTTAGACCCTTTGTGAAGATGCTTGGAACATAAAGCTAGGACCTTACCACAGGGTCCATGTCACGGTTCTAAAATTTCTGTTTTGTTTTTGTTTTCCAATTTTCTAATAATTTTTTTGTTTTCGTTTTGCGAGGTACAAAAGAATTTCGTGGGGAATTTTTATTTTTCAGATTTTTTAATAATTTTTGAGGCAGCATTTTATGCCCGTCCGATCCGTGCAGTTGAATAGAGGCTATTTTTTCTGGCAACTAAAATAGGGCATATTATATGTCAAAATTTCTCTCGGCCAACTGAGATCAACCATGAGGTCCATTTTGAACGAGGATCATGTGAAAGCTCACCCCAAAGCCCTCATTTTGAATGCCGACTAAAGAAACCCTATTTTGCCGGAATTTTCTTATACCTCCGTCGCAAACAACCCATCAAACCGGCAAACCCAAAACCCTCAATGCACTTAATAAAAGAGCCCTCGGATCTATAATAAAAGCCCTCGGATCTATAATAAAACACCTGCAAAACCTATATCTTTCCATTGTCTTTCATTCTCTCATGCAACCTAGGGTTCATCAATCCAATAACCAAAGCTCATTACCACTTGTAAAGGAAACTATGCAGCCATGGATATTAATTTCCACATAACCCAAATTTGGAAACATGCAAGTGATAAAGTACTCAACATCAACATGCAAGAGAGAATGAATTAACATACCCATTAAAGATGACACAAGATATACCACAGGAAAATTACACTCAAGAGGGAAAAACCCGACCTCCAAAAGCATCCACACTCCATGTATTATTAAATGAAAAACCCGGTACAATACATCTGCGAGACTCCGCAGACGCCACGGAAGCTGGAAGCTATCCATGCATTCCATGTGACCAAGCATGAATCCACACATCCCATGCCATGCTTCAAACCCTCACACATGCACAAGCTCAACTTGCTAACCTGCAACAAACTGTCCAACCTTAAACAACTACCCTTGTGGTTGCTTTTATAGAAACAAGCTCCCACAAAACCACCAAGTGGTATTACATAAACCATGTGCCCAAAACCATACAACATGTGACCCCACATTTAATATTGGGTACTTTATTATTTTATTATTATTCCCCAATATTAAATAATTACATTTTACAATTATGTCCCAATGTTACATACAACAAAGTGGCCCCAACATTATAACTCCTTGTGATGCACATTCACCTAGAAAACCCCTAGGTGCACCACACACAATAAATAAATAAAATATTACAAACATTATGCAAGGTGTACAACACCTAATTCTAACAATCTCCCACTTGTTGTATACATTGCATAAGGGGGTAACAAATAAACTCCATAGGCAACATGTACCATCCTGGAATCCAAGTGCTCCATGTGCTCCATCAAGATACCTATAACAAGAACCAAGGTGACCACCATCTCATCCATGAATGCTCCCATCCTCCACCATGCCAACTACACTAAGATATGAACACATCCAAAGAGATGTCACACTAACTGTCACAAAGAAGCATAAACCTGCCTCAACTGATATCTCAAAACACAAACACTGAATCCAATATGCACCAGTAGCTGTCAAGAATAAATCACCATAGCTGAAATGACATCCACAGCAAATGCCAACACATCCAACTATCCATACCTCCAAAGGTATACATATCATAGTAAACTCATGCCAACAACATATCCACCCATAAACCACAATAACAAACTCCATGTGCAAACCTGTCAAAGCATGACATACACATCCAAGAGCTCCCACTGCATGGGCAATGTCAAGATGAATGCAAACCTGGAATGAGCGCATTCAACGCGTCGCTTCGTTAACATCCCAAAAAAGGTACCATCACAAAGGCATACCAAGTCTACTACCAACATCACATAGAAGTAAACATGTAGTACCAAGGAACATCCACATTGATAAGCAAAACCTGCAAACCAAACCCTGTAGCATGTCCTCCTACACACACCTCTAAATGCCAACTGTGTCAAGTATGATCTCCTCCATAATACCCCATAACAAAAGCCATAACCACATCCATCCATCCAATCACCAAGATCAAAGATAACATATGTAACTAACATGGATGTAAGCATCTCAAAACAAGAAGATCAAACTCAAAGTAATCATTCCTAAACCAAGGAAATCAGCCCAATAAACCATCTCCTAAACCCAACATGTACAAGGAGATAAGCATGCCAACACTCCTCAAATGAACCCTCCAGAAACCAAATATCCATGGCTCAAGATCCATATCCATGAGAAGACAAAACCATAAACATAATGCACCTGAAAGAATAATGGGCAATACCTCTCAAGTGAAGCGCCGAGTAGACCAAGAGTGGGGAATGAGAATGCTCCTCCAGGATATCCAAGTCATCATGACTCAACCAAGAACACTCTCCTCATTGGTCCATGTTGAACTCACGTCCAACCAAGGTGTAGGCTCCCTCGGACTTCCTGCTAAAACCTCATCAAGAGTAACCATATCAATATGTCTCTAACCACAAGAGAACACCAAGCCTCACCTATGTCTCCAAGTATCCATGAGCACCTGTAACCGATCAATCCATGCTAAACACCAAGCAAATGATCAATGTACTCAATACAAAGAGAACCAACCAAGATCAAAATCATAGTTCCAACTGTAGAATCAGGAACATAAACATAACACCATGATCTCACATCCTCTCAAAAGAAGATCACATGAATAAATCATCATAACATGTACCATGCCACAACTCTAAACTAGTAATCAAGAGTATACCATGACATAATAACAAAACCATCCTACAACCAAGGATCGCCTGTCAAAAACCAACAAGTCATAAGTAATACCTCAACATCTCCAACACCTGATGTCAAAGAACTCTCACTGTAGCACACAAAATCCAAGAGCTCCTTCATGACACCAAAGATCACCTGCTGAAGACAACCATCCATAATAACCAATGGATCCACATCATTGCCAAATGCTCCCACTGAACCGTGATACCGAGCAATCCCATGGCACCATGATGCACAAAACTAACACTACATCACTGTCATAAGCTCACACAAGACCTGTGAATCCAAGCTCTCAATGACAACATGATAACCATCCTCTAAAGCAAGAAGATACACCACCAAACCATCATATCCATCACCGCCAAACCATCACTGTCACAAGCTCCCACTGAACCATGTAACCAAGCTATCCATGACATCGTGATACCAATCTCCTAAATCCAAGAAGATACACTGCCACAACCATAATCAGGATCCAATCCAATACCACCAACAATGCACCTGTATAAAACCATCATAACATGCCAAAGTCTCTAATGCACAAGAAACATCCATGACATCATTATCACTACCAAAAGTACCAACAAATCAACCCAACTGTGTCCACATATCTGCATAATCATAGTCAACTACATAGATCTCATATCATGACTGTACCTGGTAATACCATCTCATCTCCTTAACATGACAACCAAATCAGCAAACCAAGTGACTAAACCAAGCCACCAAAACTGATCATGCATCAACACTGAAATATCAATGGGCAAAGACAACCCATATCCAAGTCATAGGTGCAACAAGTAAGTATAGACCGCCTACAACATTGCACAACTTGTAGATACAACAATGCAACATACATGCTGATAACCATGTCAAAAATAGAATAATCTAAGATGTACAACTGAGCATACAATGAATCCAATATCAAATATCCCAAATCCAACAATTCATAAGCTCATAATAACACCATAGTCAAAGAGACCCATAAACAGCTTAGGTAAGAAAACAGCAAATAAACCATGCCAAAATATCACCAAACCTAATCCACTGTATAGTGCTCTGAACAAGCTTTCCGTTGACTATTCGAAGTCCAAAATCCGACTCCGTATGCACCCGATATGCCCTCTCAAAGCTCAAAATGAACATCTGACTTCATCCAAGAAAAACATTAACAAAACTGTAAAATCATGGAAGAAAACCTATACCACTGCGTAGTTCTCAGAATCAGCTTTCCAACAACTGTAAGAAGTCGAAAATCTGACATACTGGGTGAAAGTTATATGCGTTTGAAAAAAACTGCTGTAAGAAGCCCTCTTGGTGGTGCTCGGGCGGCGCTCCGGTGGTGGGAGGGTGGCGGACTCCAAAATTTATCAAATCCGATTTAATTTTTCATTTTAAAAAAAAATTATCCTCTCTATACGGACCCGACCACCCTTTTAAATTTGGCATAATCCATTTTTAAATCAAATGGATTTTATTTTCATGGCGGACTGAAATTTAATTTATTTTGTTTTAAAGCCAGGCTTGAAATTAACCCGATTACCACATCGGCTTGGCCGCACCCGAGGAGGCGCATTGTGGCAATGAGGCTATACCGGTAGTACCGGCTAATCTTGCCGTTAGCCCGGGCTGTCGGCTCTTGCCGTCCGTGAACTGCGAGGCCCAGTCTGGTGAGATGCATTACCTCGCCCCTCATAAACATTTAAAATTTCTGTTTGTTTTGTTTTCAATTTTTCTAATAATTTTGTTTTTCGTTTTTGCGGTACAAAGAATTTGGCCAGGGAATTTTTATTTTTAGTTTTAATAATTTTTCCACTGAGGCGGTATCTGCGTAGTCCGTCTGGTTGAATAAAGGAAACATTTTTTATGTTTAAAATAGGGCATGTTATATGTCAAAATTTCTCTCTCGGCCAACCTGAATCCAACCATGAGGTCCATTTTGAACCAGGAGATCATCTGTGAAAGCTCACCCCCAAAACCCTCATTTGAATGCACAACTAAGAAACCCTATTTTGCCAAAATTTTCTTATACCCCAAATCTGCAAACAACCCATCAAACCAGCAAACCCAAAACCCTCAAATCTGCAATAAAACCCTCAGATCTACAATAAAACCCTCAGATCTGTAATAAAACACCTGCAAAACCCTATATCTTGCCATTGTCTTTCATTCTCTCATGCAACCTAGGGTTATCCAATCCAATAACCAAAGCTCTGATACCACTTGTAAAGGAAACTATGCAGCCATGAAATGCCAATTTCCACATAACCCAAATCTGAAACATGCAAGTAAAATACTCAACATCAACATGCAAGAGGGGAATAGACAACATACCCATTCTACAAAGATGACCCCAAGATATACCCTAGGAAAACCCTCAAGGGGGAAAAAACCGATCCAAAAGCATCACACTCCGTATTATTGACCCAATGAAAAATAGCCATTTACAATACATCTGCCCGGAGACTCCACTTGAACGCCAGCGAGCTACAAGAAGCTATCCATGCATTCCATGTGACCAAGCATGAATCCACATCCCATGCCATGCTTCAAACCCTCACACATGCACAAGCTCAACCTACTAACTGCTTGACAAAGGCTGTCCAGCCTTGACCAACTTGCAGTCCAATAAACAACTACCCTTGTGGTTGCTTTTATAGAAACAAGCTCCCACAAAACCACCAAGTGGTATTACATAAACCATGTGCCCAAAACCATACAACATCATGTGACCCCACATTTAATATTGGGTACTTTATTATTTTATTATTATTCCCCAATATTAAATAATTACATTTGACAATTATGTCCCAATGTTACATACAACAAAGTGGCCCCAACATTATAACTCCTTGTGATGCACATTCACCTAGAAACCCCTAGGTGCACCACACACATAATAAATAAATAAAACATTACAAACATTATGCAAGGTGTACAACACCCAATCCTAACAATACACATCTGATTCCCCCAGATTTCCTTTTGATGTGCCATCAAAATTTGACTTTATAAAGCCATTCTAGGGGCGCCTTCCATTTTACATGCTTTCTATTGCACTTCTTAGTTTTTGATTGCATTAAGCTGCTTGGAAAAGGGAGCTTTGTGTATCTTCAAATAGTGACAGGTTGAACAAATTCCTAAATAAGTTATGAAACAACAATTGACTTAAACCAATTGAACATACTATATCCTATGTTGTACTAGTAGACAATAACATACACAACTCATGGGTAAAATGATGGAATATGCCAACAATACATTCAACAATATTAAATTAGTCAAATAGAATCTAATGGCACCTTAGTTATTTTTTCCATCTTCTTGTGGCATAGCCATAGGTCAGGATATGGATACTGCAACCCATAATTCTCTATCCATGAGCATATCCTCTATCTTAAGCTTCCAAAGCTCAAATTTTGTGCCTAGATCCTCTATTTCTATTTTGAATGTGCCATACATCTCTTCTTGTAATAAGGTCAAACCCTTCTATGCCAACTCCCACTCAAATGAAAATTAGTACAAAGAACTCTCTACCCAACACATAGAATCTAAGGTGATCAAGCTCTTATAGCAAATGAAAGGAAGCAAGGTATGCAAAAACACTTCCTAAATTAATCTTAGAGGAGATATTGTGCAAATATTAGATCTTTATAATTGCACAATGGGAAACACATAAACAAAATCATAGCATAGCACAAGTGTCCATGACAGAAACCCTTTTGGGAGAGAAACCCCACACTCTAAAGAAGCCCAGTGTATTATTTAGTAATCTAAACATAGTTATAATACACTTGCACAACAAACCTTTACGGAAGAATTACCAACCAAAAATTTGGAGTTATTTTGTAGCATAATAGTACCTACAAACTCACTACTAAATACGTCCATGTCAAGAACCTTTTAAATTAGAGAATTAATACACAAAACCATTAAATGATGATTAGAAAACCATAGGCTAAAAGAACCCATAAATGTGGCTCCCAAATACCTAGTTAGAAAACCCACCCCCAAATCCCAAATAAGTGTGTTGTAATGCACTCACCTACCTAGGCATTATATTTTGGATTCATTATCCTTATTCAAACATGCCTTATGATTTTTCATAACATGCATCATTAGCTAATCGATAAGTATAAATCCCTCGTACAACTCTTTTTAATGTCATATATGTTTATACATTTCCAATACATGAAACCCAACTTCCAAAGGCCATAAATTTTGATCCAAGAGACTATTAAAAATATTTTTATTTAAATTGTAGAATTTAAATAGACATCCTTTAAAGCAATACAAAATAAACTAGATTTTTTTTCCCAAAACAAACTCTATAGCTCATAAATTATTTTTATGATTAGTCTAAAAAATGCAATTTTTATATACTCCAATTGAGAATTAAGACATACTCAATTGTCCATACCAAAAAAACTAATTCTATGTATGAAAATATGCTCAACCATCCACAATTACAAATATCCAAAATTATAGGTTGAGACGGACCCAACTATCCATAGATATAACATATTTTTTGTGGATCCAAACATACTCAACTATCCACAAGAACAAAAAAATGTCAAGCCTCGAGCTTCGAGAAGAGGTACAAATAAAAAATTGGTGTCTCTCATGCAATGCACCCTCTCTAAGTGAGAAGCTAGCTCAAGATGAAAAGACACCTCAAACCTCATGTGTCCTTCAACCTCCTCTTTGATCCTATTACACTCTATCTACCTAGTGTCACATTAGCTCGTCTTCTAGAGTACACACATAAAAAGATGATATAACTTATTGAAGTAATAAGGATAATCACCTAATGATTAATTAATTGTTAGGTCCATTATTTTACTTTAATTACTTAAGCTAAACTTATGAGTGTTTTTTATTATTATGTTGGACAATTTATAGGTTAAGTTGTCTCATTGCATGAGATTAGGACACTTGTCACAATCTAATCAAATCCTCATCTAGGGTTTGCAGTTTTTCTTTTATAAACATTCATTATTGTGCATTGTATTAATTAACAGTCATTATTCAATACATAAATCATATTAGATGCTTGTGTGGGTCAATCTTTTCTCTCTTGGTTGTATAGCAAATCAGCTGCTTTGATCTCTCATTTGTGATAGGTGTTTTGGTTGCAAATAATTTCTAGGAGATGTGGGGTTCACTATCAACTCCAACATGGTATTAGAGCAACAAATTTGTGACTTCCTATCTAAATTATAAGAGAACCAAGAAATTTTGGCTAATGGCTTTGCTTGGTATATTTTTGATAAAAATAATTTCTGGTTTGTGTTCACAATCATGAAAAACCATCTAAATATCTATTAGATTCCGTAGATAGTGAGCAAATCTTGCAAAAAATGCTATCAAATTAGCATAGTGTGGCCATTTTCCATACAACATCAAAATATTTTATGGGTATTTTTTTGCATGCAATGAGTAAATTTTTCAAAAATCAAATAAGAAGGGTTGTGTCTTTTGACTATCGGCTAGCTAAACTTACCCTATTTTTCAAAAATTCATAACATGGACATATGGTGTCGAAATTAGGAAAACAAGATACTGTCAGAAAGTTGGTTTTGATCACTTTCCAATGGTATGAGTCTTGTCATCAAAATTTGTTGCTAGTTCATTTTATTCTCAATCAAAGTCAGCTCTTCATTTTGAGCTTTCGAGCTCATAATTTTTCATCTATATCTTTTATTTTTGCGACTCCAAAAATGATGGAAAGGTATTTCAGATCTCTTCAAATCCATTTATGCACTTTTCTAGCATCTCCCTCGAATACATTTTATTCATTTTTTTGTGATTTCATAATTTTATCAATTACTTGGACATTTTGGCACCTAGAAAGGATTAGTTTGTGTGATATGACTTTATTTGATCTTTTGTACATGTACTGAGGTTATTAGTCATTGATTTTTTAATTTGAGGAAGTATCATGGGTTTTTTTGTTCATCCTTTTATGTCATCCTAGAAAAAAATAAATATGAGTCTTGGTGAAACATCCTAAAACATCTCAAGTGGCTTGATCTTTTGCCTTATCTATATGGACCCATACCTACACCAAAGATACCAATGAGTATTTTAGCATGGCGTATTATTAGTGATCATGTTGTACTTGAGTGATTTGTTCTAGTACTGATCTTGACACTATGTGTGATGTATTAGACATTGATTATCCCCACACACTTTGTATTTGACTTTGGGAGATCCATGGAGACCCTCATATCTCTCCATACCCGGAGGATCCTATTGCAAATTATCTCATTCCTCTTGCATATGTAGATTGCATACCCTTTTATGATGATACTGTAGAGTGGCTTTGAGTATATCACATGTCTTATGTGTTTTGATGGTTAAGAGACTTGTCTTCATGTTCCCACTCTTCAAATCGAGACTTCATCTTCATCTTTTGTTGATCCTAATCAGCTTGGCATCGCCACATCCTTGGCCCCTATTAGTTTAGTGTAGCAAGACATTCATTTTTTAGACACAACTACTTGGGATTTGTGCAGACATATCATCCTTATTTGTGGAGTCTCAAATTTCAAATTTGGGGGATTACTTTGAGGATATTCATCTCCTCTTTGTTGATAACCACATCATCAATGTTGGACCATCATCTTCATCATCTTTGGAGTTGTTCCACATTAGTCCACAAGATTTTGGATTGACATCATCTCTTTCTAACATGTGTACACTTGAGCACTTTTTAGAAGCACACATCATTTGGATTTGGATTCTTGATTCTTCCATATTTTAGGAATGACTTTTCCAATCACTGGTGGATTTATTTCTTCCTAAGGGGAGAAATTTTGTTTGTGGGTAGTGGGTCATGTTTTGTCTTCAGGTGTTCATCATTGACACAAGAGCTCTTTCTTTGTGAGGGGGATTCATAGCCTCTTTATCTCTTTTCCACTGGGGGGACATCTATTAGACTTGTGTGACATAAACATTCCTTGGGGGGTCACATTGAGTTCTTCTATCTTTCTTTCACTAGTGTAGTTATTTCATTTTCTCTCTTTTGGAGATGAGTTTTTTCCATGTGGCTTTCTCCTTTTCTCTAATTATGAGAGATTTCATTTGTTTGTACATGGGTACCTCATCAAGTCTTGTAGTCGGTACCCATTTTGCACCCATTATTGCATCCTTTATAATTTGTTTAGTTTCTCCCTAAGTTGATCTTAGAGGGGGTGTTGAAGTAATTAGGATAATCACCTAATGATTAATTAGTCATTAGTTAATTATTAGGTTCTTTATTAGTTTAATTACTTAAGTTAAACTTAGGAATGTTTTTTTATTATTAGATTGGACTATTCATAGGTTAAATTGTCTCATTGCATGAGATTAGAACACTTGTCACAATCTAATCAAATCTTCATCTAGGCTTTGCACTTTTTCTTTTATAAGCATTCACTATTGTACTTTATATTACTTCACGTTCATTATTCAATACAAAAACCATATAGGATGTTTGTGTGGTCCAATTTTTTCTCTCTTGGTTGCATAACAAATTAGTTGCTTTGATCTCTCATTTGTGATAGGTGTTTTGGTTGCAAGTGATTTCTAGGAGCGATGGGATTCACTATCAACTCCAACATTATTTTAAAAAAGAGAAGGGTGTTAGATACAATTAATAATGTACCCACTAGAATAATATTAATACACTTTATAACAACTTTCTATCCAATCCTTTACATATTTTTTACAAAAGATGAACAACAATTATGAGATCCAAACCAATCTTCTCAAAAACAAATTCTTATGACTTTAATTGCAACTACCAACCAACTAACCAAATACAATTATTAAACCTTAATATACTCACATTTAAATACATGTGACTTTTATTCAATATTGAATAGAAAAGATCAAAATTACCTTATAACTCAAATCTAAAAAAATCTTCCTTTGTAACATCAAATATAAGCTGTCCACTTCAATTTGACTTCGGAACCAAAATATCTTACTTGGTGCAATTAATAACTAATCACTCCAAATTAATCTTTCAAATACCATCTATTATATAGTTGCTAAAGCAAGTTTTTTGAAAATAAATAAATAAAGCATCTAATGACCCTACAACTATATCTTCTACACCGCTAAATTTTCTTTGCTTGGTTTGAAAGCGTAAGATATGTTTTATCCTATTAGCAAATGTATATATGACAACAATAGCCATGCCCAAATCACCAACAACGGTCACATCCAAATATTGATTTAGGGTATGATTCATTAAAGTGGATTGCCTTACCATATGCCAATGGAAAGTTCAAAGCTTTTTGCAATAAAAAGGCAATAAAAATTTGGAGAGGGTCCTTTTATGCAAAAAGATTTTGACTGTTGTCCCACAACATTCTAGTCAAAACATATGGTAAGCCAATCAGATATTGGCACATGGTAAATATTTTTGACCTTATACAAAATTATCCAAACTATCTT
>VDFB02086444.1:0-41134 GCA_007258455.2 Sequoia sempervirens
CACCATATCTCCAAGAGATCCCAAATACAATATCATACTCCACACATCTCCTTACAATGATAATCACCTCTTTTATATAGACCTCCTAATAATAAAATGAAGGGGTAATCTAATAAAGTCCTACTTTTCACTTGATATGATTAATTATACAAATTATCCACATGATCCAGTATAACTAACTTAAGGGATGTGTGCCACATATTAACATCTCCATCCACACAAATACATTCTAATATCATATCCCTAGATACATGACATAATTCATATAGAACCCTCATTTATTTTAAAAAAAATAATAATAAAGAGAAGGTCGAATTCAACTTAGTTAAATCCATATTTTTTTTAAACAAAATTGAAAATTTTGACCATCATAAACCTAAATTGACATTTTCAGCAACCTTGAACCTAAATTGTTTAATTAAGCTAGATGATCTTTGATAAAGATTGATTATTTCTTAAACGACATTATTTTTTGCTCCTTAAAAGTGTAAATCTCAATATAGTGCATGAAATTGATCTTCCCTTTTATTAGGGATAGTATAAAGATAGCAATCTTAGAGAATAAAATAAAGAAAGTTAAATACTTATCAATTAAAGTTTAGCCAAAATTAAGAAAATTCTACTCTTTAGTCCTTACCATTACTTAAGTTTGAAAAAAAGTTCTATGTCCTTTGCATTAAGTTGAAAAAGAATGATAATTCATATGGCTTTAGGAAAATTCACAGCCAGCAATTCACCGACAGAAAATTCACTGCCAATTAATGAACTAAAGAAATATCGAGATATATTATCAGTGACACTTATAAGCAGACGTTTCAGGCAAGTGAACAGTTTCTCAATAGAAGTTTGGAACGAACTTTGACACGAACTTTGACACCCCTTGTCAGGATAACTCTAATCGCATGATTGGAAAGTTAGGTTTATGCTCAATAGAAATCGATTGCGTATGAATTCTTTTGGATTGATTGGAATCAATTTTGCGAACCATACTTCTAAACCCCATGTCAAAGATAAATCCATCTTTCGAATTCCGAACAATTTCGACTAGGTTTAGCTGAAAAGTCAGTTTGTGTTAAGACCTGTTTAGATTAACCGCATCTATTATTTCTTAATGGACGTTTCAGGTCATACATCTTAAGCTCATCATGAATAAATCCATTATTAAATGAAGTTTCAATTCAAACTTCTTAACCCCTCCTCAGGGTAAATCCAGTTTGTTCAATGAGTTGGGCTTAAAATTAGCTGAAGTCTCATCTGTGTAACGATCCTTTCAGATTCTTGATACAAAACTTGACGTTTCATGTGAAAAACGAACTCATACCTCTTAATCACATACTAAGATTAAGTCACTGTTTCTTGATCCATGTCTTAGATCAAACTTTATGACCTGGACCATCCCTTATGGTATTGGACCTTCACATTCAGCAAACATTTTTGAAGCCCAGATATTTTTGGCAGAATGGAAACTCCTCAATCTTTGGAATTAAGATAAAAAGAGGTCGATGATTTATGTGCCCAATATCAACGGGTGCAAAAAAAGGTTTGGGATGTTTATCCTTTATACATGCAATGGATGTTTCACGTCAAACCAACTCACACCTCCTGACCAGGAGGATAAATTCACCTTGAATGATTCAGATCAAACTTAATAGCACTTCATCAAGATAAATCAAAGTTCATCCGATACATAAATGAGGTGAAACACTGAAAACATTTATGAATAAATACATTAAAATTTGAAAATAAGATGCCAAGCTAGCCATGAAGGAGGAAATGTCAATGTAATCTCATCTACATATACATATAGTGCAAAACTAAGTTTCAAACCTCGCCTTGGCTAATTATAACCGTGTGAAGTTCCTCTAGCATAACTAAAAAAAAATGTGGCCAATTATTCCGATTTTCTGTATTCTAACAGAATAACTTATAAATGTCAATTACTGCATAATAGATTAAAACTTTAAAGTTTTTGATCCTACCGAAGACAGACCAACTTAAATTTTTTGCATTTATTATCAATATCTTACAGAATCAACATCCTCCAAGTCTGAGACACTTCGTAAAAATACAAAATTTTATTCATCTTGGGTAGATATATATCTAACAAACAAAATAATTTTGTAGGTTTCCTCGTACAACATTATCAATTCTCACAAGCTCATGAGAGATGGGTCATTAGGAACAAATTTTATATGAAGTACTTGATGCGGTTGGTCCAAAAAAAATGACATTTGAAGTAAAATGATATCAGGGATCATCAAGGAATGGGAGAACTACTTGTTCGCAGCAAGAGAGAAGGATGAAACTCAGGAGGTGGTGAGGGAAGCCAAAAAAGAGCTACTATTCCACCAGCCAATGCAGAAACTGATGCCAGCACAAATGAAGGGAGATTTCCACCTCCAAACAGTGCGTCCCACGGTCCACTTCCTATAGACACAATAATCTGAAGAAGCAATACAATAAGAAGTGCATAGAAGATCTGACAGTAAAATTGAGTTGAAGGAAGAAATGGTAATGTGAGAAACGATTAAACATTTACCTGTGGAATGACAATTGAAAGATTGAGAACTCCCATCGACAGTCCTGAACATGACACAAACAAAGTTCAAATTCTTATTCCTTTTTCATTTGAAAACATGATATAAACTTCAATCAGAAAGAAAACACACTTATATCAATTATTACCAATGAATTACCAAAATAGATCAATGGGACTGCAAATTTCAACAGGTGCACTAGCTAATCAGGAGGCCAAAAGGAACTCTAACAATCAAAGTACCTAAAACTATAAAATATATAATATGAAGCAATAAAACGAAACTTAGATCATCTAAATACTAAATCTTCAAAGCAATATAACGTTAGAAAATATATTCAGATAGTATTTACAAACAATCTTGTGAAAAGGCCACTTATTAAATTGGGAATGGTAAACAGAGCCAAGAAAAAATTGCCTATGGAGAACAAGGCTCTAGCCGGCGGGATCAGAAGGGCCAGAATCCTTGTCAATCACCCCATAAGGGCAACAACAGAACTTAAAAAAGAAAAAGAAAAAGTAATACGGTTATTATCTTTGAGACTAACAAAAAAGTCGCTTGTTAAACTGAGAACAGTAGACAGAGCCAGGAAAGGGAAGAAGGTTGCCCTTCTTTGGCTAAGATTAATAATGTTCCACTGTCAGAGACCCTTGGTCCAGATGGAGGGTTTCAGATGAGGCTGGTAGCAAGTGGAAATTTGTTTATGAGGGTTGGGATAGAGTGCTTCAGGAAGAAAATGCTGTCAGCCCTATGACTGAGTTTCAGCTTTCACCAAACTCACCTTCCTCAAATAAGAATATAAGGAGGATGAATTTTGAAGAGAGGTCTATTAGGAGTGCTGCTGATTCAGGATCAGCAATCAAAAAAGGGAGAACAGCCAGGAAGGAAACCTGCCTCTCAATATGATCCTGTGGATAGGGCCATTGGCTGTATTTAGAGCTCATTGGAGCACTATGGCTTCAAGCCACCTTGAGACATTTGGTCTCTTGTTTATTCGATTTTCTTTTGTTTTTGTCCCTTTCTGGGAGTTGTAGTGGCTGTTGGTGTTAGCCTACAGTCTCAGTGCTGTCTGACCGTTAATACTTTATCTTTGCTGTTTACTGGGGTTCATTGATATATATGTTCTGATCTGTGTAAAAGGGTTGGGAACCTTTCAAAATCCCTCTTTTATCCTTATCAAAAAAAGAGAAGAATGGGAGGACATGCAATACAAAGATCTAGTCTGCATCAAGGTCAGAAGCAGAAGTGCCAGTATCCTTGTAAATCACGACGAAGCGGCCAATTAGAAAATATCCGTAAATTTAAATCAGAAGGTTATTATATTGAAACAATCTAGAATCTAGATATTTGGGACAAGAGCATAGCCTCAGGGGTGTTTTAACTTTAACTGTAAATAATTGTGATTTGTACCTGCTGCTACTTTCTTTATTCTACTAAGTTAAATAACGTTCCTTACAGGTCTTAAATAATTTGGGGTTAGTCGTTCAGTTATGTACAAATGTTTATGTGATGTAAGCAGCAGTTTCAGCAGTCTCTATTCTGTACAACAACTGCTAACTCTGCATTTTGATTATTTTGTAATTCTTCATACCCCTCAGGAGCAATATTCATATATACCCTGTACTTTCCTAGCCAAAGATAAGTTCACTGCAAAAACTCAGAAGGGAATGTGTTGATTGAATTCACATTGGATTTACTCATAACCTTGGAAATGTTCATTATAATTGTGACAGTATAAAAAACAAAATAAGTTGATTAAAGAATTTTTACCTTGACCTGCTCCAGAAGCAGAAGTAAAGGTTGCTGTTAATGCAAAAGGAATGCTATATGTTACCTGCAAATGTCACCAGTAATCAGTCTTTAACAAATAGTCATAACTTTAATCCTCCACAGCACAGAGATTAATGCCTACTATGATACTGAAATTAGTGTCTTCTACTAGCAACAAGAAATTATATATTTATATACGTAACATCCAAGATAACAGTCAAAGGGAGAGAATCTAAAAACATACCGCAAGAGGTGCTCCAAGGGCTGCAAAAACTACCAAAGCTGCAATTTTAACAGAACTATGAGGAGGTGCAGGCTCATGATTATCAGCAATTTTGGTGATTATAACAGTACATGCAAGCAAAAGGCACAGGATAAAGTTTGCTATTGCCCACAACATTTTAGGGCCTATCCTACGAGCCATATATTCTATCATCAAAGAAGTTGCCCCAAGCACTATTGAATTTAACATTAAGCCAAATGATCCTACTCTAACACCTTCATCATATAAACTTGGGAAAGGTTCAGGACCAAAAGGCTTTCCCTTATAAACTTCTCGACCCATCCAATCTGTGTCAAAGAGTAGGAAAGGGAACCAAGCAAGCCAAGTCAGTGCAGTTACAATAAGTAAATACAACATGGGAGAAGGGAGATCTCTGAAAGCACTAAATAGCTCCCATATGAATGTTTCCTGGGGTTCTTCATCAGCTTCCTCATCATCATCTTCGTCATTTTCATCATCTGGATCACGACCTTTTCCTCCTGCTGCCTTTGCCCTTGCTTTTGCTTCTGCTTGAGCTTTTGACCATCTTTTTTCAGGGGTGGCAGTTACACTGAGAATTGTAGCAGCTGTTAAGAGGATTATTGCTATAAAAAATGCAGACTTTAGATTAGCACAGCTGTCACCACAGGCCTCTGTTTTTGTGAAAGGAAGAACTTTATACCATTGACTGTAAGAACCAGTCGCAAATCCTAACACATTCCCTACTGCCATAAACAGAGAGAAAAAAGCATTGGCGCTCCTAGTCCGTCTCTGGTTTTTTCCTGCCAGAGGAAAAGCATTTAGAAGTACAAATTAGGGGAGTTGCAAGAGGAGCTAGAATTCAGTAAAATATGTATTCATCAAATTAAAGGCCCTCATGTATTTAGCAAGAGAATACAATCTAGAGGTCATGTATGGTTGCCTAGTTTTATATTCCTGATTGACCCTATGATTGTTCCAAAAAGAGCATGAACTTAGGTGGAGAGGGATACCTAAATTTCTAGTAGCTATTTGGGAATAGAAAATTGGCTCATGGAAACAGTAGATACAGTCCTTGAATGATAGGGTACCCCAAAATTCTTCCCCTAAAATTTGCACAGGTTAGCCCATGAAAATGAATGAATGGCTTTGTCCTTGGAGCAAAATTCCTTATGGGCAGTGCCCCTATCCAAGGAATGCAAAAAACTCAGACCTTGCTGGGATACAATCAATAAAAAATATAACTGAGTAGAGATGTTCTTTCTGGCAAGTGTCTCCATTGAGAACAGAAGTTGCATTTGCAGTAGAGGAGTCTTTGATGGGCACACACTAGAAAAAATAAATTCAAACCCATCTAGCACTGTCTTTGATGAAAAATGTACTACTAGAAGGAAATGCTAGTACTTTAAGATAATGGGATAGCCTTTGATGGGCCTAATCATTTAAATTACAACCATCAAGAGCTAATTTTAAAACTCTATGTGATCATTAAAGAAAGCTAATGATAACAAAGGGAAGTTGTTGGCTTTTATCAAGGCCTCTCTAAATGTGGCATGCAAACAATTTAAAAGACCTAGGATGGGCTGCAGTGCAGCACATACTTTGCTCGAAGGAACATTCGAAAGCAAAACCAATTAGTAAATCCCTTTACAAATGGAAAACACAAAAGATATCCCGCAGGTCAAACTTTTCTCGAGAGGGAATGCATATCATTGATTGCAAGCTAATCAAAACATTAGTCGCTATAGATTAATATTATTAATTAACCACCCCACCATGCTGCAGTGGCTGATCTTAACAGATACATTCAGTGAACATACATCTTTCAAGGTCTGTTTTCTGCATGGCTAACCTAGGGAAGTTTTCCCAGACAGTCCTGTATAGAAAAGTCTTAAAATTTGTGCATCAAGATTCGAAACCAGACAGATGAGAAATGTCAAAGTTTTGACTTAATCAAATACGTTCCTTGCTCCAAGTACTTGAGTTGTTTTAACATTGTAAAGTATTGGCAATTTTATGTAAATAATCATATTCAAGTGGGATTGGAGCTAAGCACCCATGTAAATTATATGCCCACAAATTACCAATGCAGCTAACTCACAAAATCATCATTCAATGGATCAACACATATGAGAACTCTTAAGAGATTTGTTAAGACAATAACATATTCATTTAGACGGTTTATACTTTGGCTAAACCAATGCATGCATTTTTTGTATATGGAGACCTTACCGAGGACACAGGATTGTAGAATATACAGCTGGTTGAATGGTTCAACTGCACGGGCATTAGACATATGTTTTATTGATTGATGAGATTTTGTGACATTCATTAGATTCTTGTTAACTATATGAGACTATGTGGCTAAGCTTGCTCCAGGATTTGAATGGTCGTGATTACCACTTGGAGTTTTGCAATGAATCTAGGAGAATTTTAGGTAACTGCTTTGGGGTCCATAATGTACTCTGCAAACTTTCTTATTACAAAAATGCAATTTTGGTCAATTTTGTACTCTTGCATGTTTACTTTATACAGAGTAACTATAATTTCGAAGTCGTTGTGAATAAGATAAACTTAGCAAGATAAACTCAAAAGCCTTACTTCTAAGTCGCCAACTTTTTGGCATGGGAGCACCCTGTAAGGGATGACATTGAAACAAAAGAGAAAAGAATTATAGAATAACTACTGCCCAAATAAACCATTGGCTTAAACAAAACCCCTGTCCCCATGCAGCTGCTTAAGTGCATTTTCTGCTTATATTTAAGCAGCAGGAGTGTTCCCATGCAAATTTAAAACTCTGGGAAAAGGATAATTTAGAATCTTACCTATTTTAGTGGAGCAGCTATTGTTTAGGAATTGGAAATAAGCTGTGGAAAAAAAATGGGGGCTGGAAATAAGCAGTGGCTGCATATTAAAAAGCTGTGAGGTGGCTCCATAAATTTCTTTCCCTCTTTTTTATTTCTCTCCAATTTTTCATTCATACATGCAAATAAATAATAATTACAAATTTTTTAGATGACTGCTTAAAAATAAGCAGTAAATTAAAATTCATGGGGCCACCAGCCCCACAAATTATTCCTAAAAAATTTGAGCAGTGACTGCTAGCCAAAATAAGCTAAGCAGCTGCATGGGACGTGCCCTAAGAGTTGACATCAAAACAAAGAGAAGAAAAATAGAAACTATAGACCCAAATAAACCATTACCTTAAATAAAAATAAGGATTGACAACTTGACACTGAAATAAAACAAGTAAATAAAAATAATGTACCTCATATAGCTGCAATGAGGGCCTTCATCATTATCTTAAGAAACCGTTACCTTGAACAAAACTACAATCTGACATTGAAAAGAAAGAGGGGAAAAAAGGAATGCACCTCAAGGCTGTAAGGAGAGCCTTAACCATTATCTTTAAAAAAAAACCGCAAGTTGCCATTGAAACAAATGGCCAAAAAATATAAGCATAATATACCTGATAAATCTGCAAGGAGTGCCCTGCAAGGCCCTTGAAGCATATTGTTGGCAAGGTCAAGGAACCAAAAACCCAAAACAAATATAATAATAGCTCTTGGTCTGGATGAGATTGAATCCCCAAACATATACCCCAAATCTACTGAATATCCAATCAGCATAACTGCCACTGCCACAATGACTGCCCCCATAACTATAAATGGCCTCCTTCTACCCCAGGAGCACTCACATCTATCACTATAATATCCCACTATTGGCTGCACAAACAAGCCAGAAATAGGCCCACACAGCCATATATAACTAGCCCATGTATGAGGAATACCTAAAACCTGCACATAAGGCGTCAACAATGAGAGCTGCAAAGCCCATCCAAACTGCATCCCTGCTGCCGCTGATGCAACCCTTGCTAAAGTTCTGAGAGGAACTCCACCGCTCACTTTTCTCCCCAGACGAAGATGACTTCTAGTCATGATTAAAATCTATACTACTCCCAGAAACTCCAAAAGATGGGTATGACAGCAATTCTTCAATGAACCTCACAATCAATTTCAGATGGCTATGGTGATAAAAGAACTTTCAAATGATAGGTAGGATGTTAACAATAACTGTTGCATGAAGCCAACAATTTCAGATGATAGATATGATGTCAAAGAACAATTACTCAATAAACGTAACAATTTCAGAGATGGGTATGAAAACAACAATCATCCAATGAATCCAATAACTTTCTTTGATGGTCATGATGATAACAGCAATAGTTCAACGACCCAATACTTGAATACATTCAAAAGAGACGTAAGGTCTTTTTCAGATATACTAGCCCCCCTCACAATATGATTGTTGCCATTGTATTGATTGATACGTTCCTGTCACAGGAATACCTGATATACACTAACCTACCTTTTAAACCCTACTGTAATAATCTTATAAACTTGAGAAGTGAGAATTTTATCGAGTTCAAGACTGTTTTGGAGATTCTGTGGGCTAAACAATGTGCAGATAATCCACACGTGGCAAGATTTTTATGCCCTCTACCCTAGTACAATTCCTTTTAAAATTAATTGAACAAAGATCTTTTCAACTTTTTAAAGCAAAATGAAAAGTGTGAAGGTCGTGTCACTGTGTTTGATATACAGGTGTCTTTCAGCTGTGTTTACTTTGTTCTTCAAAAATCTACGGCAGGTTTATACGTATCTTCTAAATTCCACATAACTATACTGCATTTATGCATTTAAAAAGAAAGAGCGAGTATAACTAACAACAATACACAAGAAAACTTTACGAGAATGTCATTTTCAGATCCAAGACACACGATTCTTCTTGAAAAATCTAACATTAAAGCATTCATTTGCTGGGAATTAATGCATTCATTACTTCCTTTATTTAATTCCACGATGCCAATGCATTTGAATAACCTTTATTTAATTCCTTTATCACATTTAGTAGAATTCTCAACACACTCGGCTCCTGACGTAGAATTTCAATAACCTTTTTTTATAATGTAATTTGTTTTCTTGTGTTTTCATATTTCATGATTGTTATTGTGTAGTAAGTTAATTAATTGTGTCTCTTAAAATTTTATTATAGATTTTAAATTCTTAATAAATTATATGATACATTTCATATAGTATTATTATTAATTGAGGTAGGTCATTTTCTCAATCATATAAGTTTTTTTTTAGGTCAGATTGGTTGATCTTTTTTTTCTTCACATTTAAAACAATTACTAATAAAACTTTTTTTTGGGATTGGAGTCTCATGTAAATATGATTATATTAATATTTTGAGTTATCTCTAAATTTATTTATAATAAGTGGAACATCATAAAAATGATATTAATAATTAAATAGAAATGAACAAATATCTTTGTGGATCACCTAATAAAATTGATTTTTTTCTTCACATTTAAAATAACTTCTAATAAAGTATTTTTTTGGATTGGAGTCTCATGTATATATGATTATATCAATGGTTTGAGTTATCTGTTAAATTTATTTATAATAAATGGAACATCATAAAAATATATTAATAATTAAATAGAAATGTAGAAATATCTTTGTAGGTCACCTAATAAAATTGATTTTAAATTCTTCACATTTAAAATAATTACTAATAAAGTGTTTTTTTTATTGGAGTCTCATGTAAATATGAGTATATTAATGTTTTGAGCTATCTCTGAAATTTATTTATAATAAGTGGAACATCATAAGTCGAATATTAATAATTAAATAGAAATGAACTTATATCATATGTATTGGGATTAAAGCATCCATTTGTATAATTTTGTAAATCACAAATAGTTAAATCAAGATAATATTGTAAAATCTCTAAAAGATGGAAGCCAACTTGGACACAATTTTCAATACCACCCTTGAAGATTTCTTAAAACATATTAAATATAGTAAGTCAAGAAATCACCTACATTGTCTAGTTTGACCTACTCAACATGGGTACCCAATTTATCATTATTCATTATCTCAAAATAGTCACTTCATTAAAAATACTAAATCCTATGATAGCTAGTAAAGACTCCAAAGTAACTCCCCTTATTCTTGGTTCTTACACGTCATAAGATATTGTCATAACTTGTCATAAAATACCACAAAAGAGAGGCACTTCAAATCTTCTAAATATATTTACCTCCTTACAAACATCAACAAATACAACAAAGTACCAACACATGGCATCAAATGCTTGGCATAAATTTTAATATTCCATTTGAGGTGGAGCACAAAAATAAATTAAAATACAATATATAGAATGTGTTAAATAATTATACAAACATGTCAAATAATAAATAAATTAAATTGTATATTTGTAAAAGTTGATAAACCTTAATTCTTAACATTCTTCCACTTGTTGAATACCTTACAAGAGCCTAGGGGTTTAACATACTATCATCAAATCAATTGCTAGGGGCCAAGAGGCCCATATAATTTGAACACCATTTAAACTTCTTTGTGCTCATAATTTTGGTCAATTGATCTATAATATTTAATAAAATATTTATATTTTTTTATATTTAACCTATTATTGTTGATCAAATCTCTCACAAAATGATAGTAAACATTTATATGCTTAGTCTTAGGATGAAAAAGTAACAAAAATGATATCTTGGCTATCCATGCCCTTGAAAGTGTTACAAGTTGGGATTCTTGGCCGATTATTGCTCACTACACTAAATGGGAACAAATATAAAGTTAAAATGAACACAAGTAATTTATTTAATAATATAATGAAAGTTTTTTTTGAAATGGGTGAGAAACTCTAATAGGAAAATGACAACAAAACTATAAAAGGAGGGAAAGACGAATTAAAAAGATAAAAAAAGAGAAAATAAAATGATGACAAATTTGTTGGTTGAAAATTTTGCAAACTTGTGAGGTTTAGCAAAATGGTGGTTTCAACCACAGTGTGAGATAAATCTTTCCTATTTATCTGAGGGAAGGCTCCCCCTCATAATTACTAATCTATTTGTTGCAAAAATAGTAGACTATATTAATTCTATGCTATAGTTCATGGTGTTACTCATCCTATTCTCTTTTTTTAGAATAGATGTTTAATCTCTCCTTCTCTCAAGAAAGAAAATTAAGAATAGTAAAGGGAAAATTTCTGCTATTTAACTATTTTGAAATAGTTACATAAAGAGCGAGCTTGATGTGATTTTGAAAGAAGCAAAGTTTCCTGAAAGCACAAAGTCTTCCATTGCTTCCCGAGATGGGGAAATACCACTTGAAACACAAATTCTTCACAACTTATCTTCCTATCAACCTTCTGAGATATGACTTCCGTTAACCAATAGTATAAAACTTGAGCATCAAAATAAAGCACAAAGTCTTTATTTAGATGCACCTCTAAGCTATAAACAAGAAAAACAATATAAGCACAAGGTCTTATATTGTGTCTCTTTGTATGAATTCACCTATTTCTAATTCAGTCCTTCAAACTTGCAGCTCAAAGTCTACAAGAAATCAAATCAAAGTCTTTCCACAACAGCTCCACAATATCACAAGTAAAACTTAGAAAAATGTACTACTATGACATAGGAACACAGTAATAACATGCAATAAGATTCAACACAAAGTTTGAAATCTCATATGCCTTCTTTGTATTGCTTGGAAATATCAAGTTTACATACACAAAGCACAAAGTCTCTTTGTTGTAAATTTATGTAGAGTTCTCTCTATTGCCAAAAAGATGATTAATACAAAGAGCACCCTCATGTATTTATAGGAGAGGAGCTGAGAGCAAAATGTGGGAGAAGTCCAACTAACATAATACTTTTTCCATAACTAACTACTTGCAATTGACTTATTCCAAATTACAGTCCTAATTTATTTTGACTTGTAATTTGATTATATGTAATTTCAATCTTCAATAATGCGAGTAGCATGACCACTTGTCATTACAATTTTTGACTTTACATGTAATTTGTCAAAAAGGGAACAAAACTGAAACTCAAATAACATTTCAAAAATTTCCATTGCCATCCTTGAAGCATTGAAACTTGTGAATTGACTTTTGCAGTTCGTTAGGATTTGGCCCTTGAGTGTTCTTGGCAGCAACTATTTTGATGATGGTGTCATGTAACATCTTATGGGCGACAATCTATGTTCTTCTAATGCAATTTGCATATCTACAAATCTGTTGATGGATTTCACCGTGAAGGTTTCAACTTCAAGCTCTTGATGAAACTTTGCTGTCAATGTTGAAAGTATAACATCCTTAGGAAGCACTTCACCATTTTGATCTTCTATCTTGCAAGATTCCTTTTCAAAACTTGAAATGATATCTTGCTCTACTTCAATCATCATCTCTTGAGCAACTTGTATATCTGAAATTAGCTCTTTAAATACCAATGTCTTATTCAACAAGAGTTCTTTAGTCTCAATGTACATCTCCCTATTTGGTATTATTGAATTTGCACATAATATTTCTAACTGCACTTCATTCAAAGCATACCAATTCTTCAAATCACTTTCCATGGATTACAAGCTTTGTTTGAAACTGTTAGAAGTTTGGTGCAATTTGAGCTTTGCTATCTTTGTATTAACCAACACATTGTGAACCTTTTTCACCACTTGAACACTCTGATTTATTAGCCGATCAATCCAAGAATCAACTGCCCTTTCCTTTTGTCCTGCTTTCTCAACTTGTTTTATGGACTCTTTAGAGATAGAGGAAGATAATGAATCAACCATTTTTGAATATTTAGTAACCTTTTGAATAACTGAAACAAGTTGTGTATTCTCCTCTTTTAGCTTTTCTTTTTTAACCAAGAGTTCATTATAACTCTGTGTTAACACCATCACAGAACTTTGGGTCTTATATCATATTGGCATGTGTTTGTTCTCCCAACTCTACCCTGGTGAACTTGTGATTAGACACCTACATCTCTTCTTGTGGCTTGTCTATAAGAGGCTCTGCTATTTCCGCATATTTCATTTTTTTGCTGTCCACAATCACCTGTGAGACTATTTTAGCTTTCTTTGCAGCCTTTGGCTTAGAATTTCTCAATTGCTGGAAATCAAATATGTCAGGAGATCTCGCATGTTTCTTCCTCTTTGAAGTGATTGAACTCAACCATGGGGGAAGATCTAATGTATCCATGTTTGAAACAAAAACTGTGGTTTGTGTAGAAATAGATTCATTATGTACCATAGTTGTCATCCTAGGAGAGGCCTTATTTTGAATAGCAACAAGATCTTGCTCATATGATAAATTATGACCAACATCAATCATAAAATTATCAAAACTTGTTGCTAATGTATCTATCTCTGGAAGTGTTATTTTTGATATCATGGGATACATCAGATTAGCATTAAAGACATTCTCCAAACTGTTATGCAAGCTATCCATAGATGTGTTCAATGTTGATGCAGATGTATAGTATTAGGAACAACTTCCGTAGGTGCAATGGGAGGAACAAACACTATTGAAAAAGAATCAACATCACTATCAACTGGAGATATAGGAGATAATACTGGTGTCGGTGGATCATTAATGTGAGGAGACTCCACACTCATAATATTAGGAGGTTCAATTACATCTCTTTCTTGTTGGTCAAAGACTTGAATTTGTGTTTCCTTAACCTCCTTCCCTTTCAGTGTTGTTTTTTCCAAAGGTTCCTCCATAACTCAACTGACCTTTAACTTGATTTTGGTTCCTGAAGAAGAAGCTCCTTCTTTAGATTTGTCTCTAACCTCTGACTTTAATCCAATAGGTCTAGTTGAATCATCTTCAACTCCAATTATAATTTTTATGGCATTAACACCTATACTCTTAAGCCAAGTATTTGTATTTGCTAAAATTGACTGAAATCTATCAAAGATAGAAGTAGATTCCTTCTGAGACCACTGTATTGAAGGAATAGGAACATCAACAACCCTCTGTTCTTCATACTCTAGATCTAGAATCTGCCCATCATCAATTATTCCTTTTGGAACCAAGGTCAGATTAAGATCAACAATTTGTTCTATTGTGAGTCTATAGTAATCCATCCTACGGATGTCCTTCTCTATTCGAAGGTCTACCCAAATGTCTTCTATGCAATGTACATGTGTAAAAGCTCTTTTAATTTTATCTTTCATCCTCATGTAATCAAAATCCACTCTTGCTTTGAACTTCTTCAATTTAATCTCTTGAAGTTCAGCTTCCATTGCTTTTGCTTTTGAAGTAGTTGTCAGGGAATACCTTCTGATCTGCAATGGATTATGTGAAGAAATACTAACACTAGCTTTATGTTGTGTAGCCTATCATGAATGTACTACCATTAACTGCCTTGCTAGCTCCATCAAAATGATTTTATCTATTGGAAATATTGGAAGCATGTAGGGATGATCTTCAAAATAGCAAACTCTCATGTAAGTGAAAGTGGGAAACTGAAGAAAAAGACAGCCATATTCATTCACCTTCTTCCAGGAAGCCTCAGATACCATGTTCTCTAATGCCTTATCAAATAGATACATGAAATGACCAAAGAAAGCATCTTGAACTTTTCTGTAATGCACCTGGCTTAGTATTAAAGTTAGCTGATCATAATACTCCCATACTGCTACTAATGATTTATCACCTTTGGTAGAAAGGCCTGGAAAATACCTTAATGATGCTACTATGTAGACCAAATAAGAGTTCATATAGAATGTAAGTGTAGTAGGAACTTGTGCAAGCTGTTCACATAAGCTATCACTGATCACTTCACCCCAAAAAATTGGATGTTGTGCCTTTCTTATGACCACTATGAATTTGTACATCCATTTTTCAATAACATTGGAGTATTTCAATCCCATTATTTTGCTCAAAAGTGTGATCATATCATTAATTTCTTCTTTGAAATCAGATCGATATAACTTAGGCCCCTGAGATAGACAAGTTCACGGTTTTTGAAGCCATTTATTATTGATGTGTCTAACACAGTCACTTTTCTTCTGTTCATAGTGATCATAAGCACTCTTTATAGAGATCTTTGAATACAAAGGAGCATCAGGAACTCTAAAGATTTTATTAATGGTTTTTGGATCAAGCCTAATGACCATGTTACCATCATTATCCCTGATAGTTCTAGATTCTTTATCAAAGTGAGCTACACATGCAAGGACAAATTCTGGCTCTAGGGCAACAAATGGAAAAGTTGAAACGAAATGAATATGACTTCTCAACAATAATTGCATATCATGTGAAGTTGACTTTTCAACTCTTTTGAGAAATTCAGACATATCAACATGCCCAATCTTTATATCTTTGATTTCTTCAATGTTTGAGATTGCGAGAGATGGATAAATCTCATTATGATATTTTTCATACTTCATCTTTTTATTTGTTGGAGAAGTTGGTTCCTCTGTCATTGAACAAGAATCTGCAAGACTGCGATGAAAACTCCATAGAGTTAAGACATCATCAACATCAACATGTGAAGACATGGCAAAGACTCAAACTTAGTTTGGTGTTCTTGATGTATGAGGATAAAAATGAGGACTATAATCCATTTCGGATCTTGGAAGGCTGATTGCAAGTGAAAGAAACATATGATTTTCATGGAAAAAGGAAAACTTGGGTTACATCTTTGAAAATTGCAAGTCAAAACTTTTAACTTGCACTTGTAGTCAAGTCCAAAAAGTCTGACTTTTAAGCATTTTTGAATCATTTTGGGTTTTTAGATGCTGGATGCAAGTAAAGTGTGTAATCGAGATTTTTGGAACATATTGCAAGTAAAGTGAGTGCAAGGTAGGAAAAATGAAAGGTAATTGCAAGTTACTATTTCAACTCATAATTTTAGTCAAAATCTCCTACTTGCAGTGATATCATGAAAACCCAATTTGTATCAAAGATATCATTTTTTGCAGAAAATGACAAATGTTGATAATGATAAATGAGGTGAATGAAAATGAAATGGAAGCAAGCAAATGAAGGATAAATGGAAAAGCGAATGAAATATGAATGGCATATGAAGTGGAAAAATGATGGCGAATGATTGAGAGAGAGATGAATGAAGGGCGAATAAATAATGATGGTGTAATAAATGGAAGAACACGTTTTCAACCAAAGGCGTTTCTTTTAAAATATGCAATCTTGTCTTCCATAGAAAGGAGACCCAAGAACAAAGATATAAAGCAACAAAAATAGAAAAATAAAAAGAAACAAAAAGAAACATACTTGCAACAAGAGCTTACAATCCAAAATGAAGAAGAAAAACCCTAGGTGCCTTAAGCAAACTCAACAAAAGAGGAAAACAACTTGATTAATTAACCTGAGAATCTGAGTTTGCTGCTTGGAAATTTATGAAAACTCCATTAAAAGAGGAAGACAAGCAAACTCAAACACAAACTTCCCTCTCCATTAATGGTGTCAGGTTTTTCACAACACAGAGCAAGTAAAATATAAATTTCCCTCTTCAAAAAGTAATTTTAACTTGAATTGGGATTTTTATGACACATTGCAAGTTCGCACCTAGAGCAATCAGGTTTTTGAATGCACTTTGCAAGTGATTTAAGTTAAAATCAATCCTTTTGGAGACAATTACAAGTAGATTTTAACACTAAAAAGAAAATCAAGTTTTTAAAAGACCATTACAAGTGAATTTTATGAGAAATGACTTAAATCAGACTTTTAAGAGCACATTACAAGTGAACTTTTTCACTTAAGAGAAAATCGGACTTTTAAGAGCACATTACAAGTGAAATTTTTCACTTAAGAGAAAATCAACCTTTTAAGAGCACATTACAAGTGAACTTTTTCTAAAAGTAACTTGTAATGTGAGCAAAAAATTCCTACACTTGTAAGTTAAGTAAAAAGTTCCTATTACTCACTTATAATGAATATTTATAAATATTATCACTTGCAATAAAGGTAAAAAGTTCCTATAACTCGCTTGTAATGAGAAACCAAAACCCCTACTTGCAGTGATGCCTCAGAAACCCGAAATTGACCAAAAACAAGAGAAAAATGACTCAAAACTTTCAAAAATGAACATTAGTGAGTCAAAAAGGATGTCCAAGGAAATGATTGATCCAAAACCAAAACCTTCCAACCTTTGCACCTCGTAAAATGTTCCATAAGGAATAAAATCTTCAATTTTATTCAAACATTTGATAGGTTATTCCAATTTTTTGACAAGTCAAAAAATTAGGGACAACAAAATTGATGGAGAATAATAAAGAGATGTGTAGCATTGGTATATTAAAAGGGGGGGGGGGATGGTGGGGTTTAGTAAAACCAAATAAAAACCACTCTAAGTTAGTGTAAAATGATGAAAAGGATTTACCAAAATAAAAATATTTCTTGTAATTTTTGAAGTAGAATTATGAAAAGAAAAAATTCATATCTTCATGTGATGGATAAATAATTATAGTAATATAGTAAACACTAACTTGTGCTATCTCTTTGGGAAAACCTTGCTCAACAAAATCTCACATGAAAATGTAGAAACTACTATGTAAAAATTAGGTAAAGGAGGTGAATTTAATCAAATTTAGGAATAAATTTAATAGAGGAAACTATTTGGCCATGGGATACCTTAATTAATGCATATCCTATTGAAAATTGAGATTGATTAGAGAAAATAGTAGGCTGACTAGTAATCACCTACCATTAAGGGTTGATTGGTGACCTTGAGGAGTTCCAAATTTTTATGGAAATTCAAGGGTAAAATAGGCATGTAAAGGTGGTGGTCAAAAATCAAGACCATCTCTATAATAAATGTCTTAAAACCCTAAAAGAGGTGGTTTTGTACTAGACTTAGTAGATATCTAAAGTTTAGAATAATATTTATTTTGTTTACAAAAAAATATTGTAATAAACATAAATTTCACTAAGAAAAGCCTACATCAACAATAAACTCTCAACCCATGTTCTCAACATTTACTATGTTTTATCTTCATCAATTCTTATTGCAAGACCATTATCAACTAATCCTTCACACCAATCTCTTATTTTACTAGAGAATAATTTCATAACACAATGAACCTTTTGAGCATTGGACCATGAAGGTCTATTTTTAAATAAGTTTATGAGAGGATCATACCAAGTGCAAATAGTGTCATATGGATTGATTAGTTTATCAATATTTATAATGTACCCACTAGCTATATTTGGCCTCATTTATTCAGGGTTTATATTTTCACTTGTTGGTTCTTTTTATATTTGATAACTAGAAATATATTATATACTTCATTGTAAACAACTATTGTATTAGAAATCAATGAATGCATCAAAATATAATGGCTTATATTTAGGAAAAATAAGCCCTACCCTTATATACACACTATTATTTACAAGGTGTATAGTTGAATATTTTTCCTCATTCTACTCATCATCAAATAAAGAATTATGCGATGATTGCTTGTCTTCTTTAAACAAAATATCTCTTATTTCTCCCACTTGTTGCAAGTATGAAGGTGTTGTCATTGATGTCAAAAATTTGGTGTTGTCATTTATGTCAACTATGTGTTGATGAAGGTTGTTGCATGATGATGTCGAGGAAATTGAGAAAATTGTGAAAAAGAGGGAAACAATTTGTTGTAGGTTGTGTGCATGCATAGTTGAGATATTAAGGAAGTGTTGTGAGTACATGGAGCTATCTTTGTGTTTCAATGTGTAGATATATGTTAGAATGAAGTCATGTGCTAAGATGGTGTCTCTAGTACTTGGTTTCCAAGTTCTTTTTAGAAAAAATGTTAGACAAAAAAAATAGTGTTGTGCAAGTGTTCAAAACATGCTCTGGGATGTGCTCCGAATTTCTTCTATGTTGATGCTATGCATGTGTGGATTTGATATGTCGTTCAAGGTTGTCAATAGTTTCTACATCTAGAATTTAGGTTTATGGATTGTTGTGCAGAGTGAGATCTATATTCACCAGTGTGTGAACTAGTTTTTCAGTGTTATTTGCTCTGGTTTGGGAGAAATGTATTTGCTTCGTATTTCTCTACATTTTGGTTTCAGGTTGTGTGGATCTGGGAAGTTGTTTATGTTGTTTTTATCTTTCAAAATTCAAATTTTTAGTTGATTTAGTGCAATACAGTGTGTGTTTCATGTGTCAAAGTGCGTATGAGGTTAACTAGATGTTCTAGGTTGAAGTATTTCTATGATATGAGTTTGGATGAATTCTTTGTTGGATCTCAAGTGGTTCGTGGATTGTTCTAGATCATGTAAAACATATTTGTGTGGTTCGTGTGTCATCTTGATCAAATGGGAAGTGTGTACTTAATAGTTTATGGTGTTTAGCAAGGGTAACAACTGACTTGGTGTTAACATTGCATGTGAAGCTTTTGGAAGCGTGTTGAGTGTTAGGATTAATTTGGGTCCTAACTAAGGATTTATATGGGTCGCCTTCATTCCTATCCACCATGGGAATGTTTGGTTGCTGACCTAATTTGAAATTTTAAATGTAAAGGATGTGTTGTTGACCTTGGACAAAGTTTTCAAGGTTGAAAATGATATAAATAAGAGTGGTGTTGTTGGAAGATCTCAAGATAGATGTGAGATAGATGCAAGTGATGAATGTGATGCAAATTGTAAAAGTTTAGATGCGAATTTGAGTAGAGTAGTGCAAACTTCAAAGTGTTGGAATTCTAAAGGTAGTGAGTTGAAGGTGTCTGCAATCTTTCAAACAAGGCTACAAGAGTGTTGGAGCAATTGTGGTGGATTCTTTGTTGCATTGAGAAGTTGTTCTTTGTGTAAAAAATTTCTCTTCTATCTTCTTTTTCTTTCTATGGCAGTGAGCCTTGGCTATGAGCCTGTGTGGACAGTGTGTCTTATTCTAGTAGTGAGCCCTTATACTAGTTTTGCAATTACTTATATTGTGAGCTAATCCTCACTGTAGTTTTTCCCTCATTGGATTTTCCATGTAAATTTGGTGTTCTCTTGTGTATGGTGTTGTTATTTCAGTTTTTGTTCTTTGCATTTCATGATTAATCACTTTGATAAAATAAGGGTTTAATGAATGTTTATGGATTTGATTACTATTGAGGGCTTTGATGTTTTAATTTGCTATGTGACTGATTCATCCCCCTCTCAGTTGTCTTGTTCCTTCAACAATTGGTCTTAGAGAAAGGTTCCTTGGAGAAGATCTTAACCGCTTGAGGTAGATCCAAGATGGTGAACAAGTTGGATTACCCTAGATTTGATGGCACATAAGTTATTTCCTAGCTTATCACAACTTATAGGAATTCAACCCTTCCTTACATATAATGTTTCAAATGGATCAAATTTTATTGCAAAATGATAGGAATTATTGTAATGAAAGTATTCTACAAATCCATTAGGACTTGGTTTACCCTTTTCATCTGACTAACTGTCTTAGGGTGATAAGCTAAGCTCGTATTGAATTGAATTTCCAATAAGGTGATTATGGTTAAAAATTAACCTTAAAGTTATTTACATTTCCCTATCTGAGATACCCTTCTCAAGAATACCGTGCAACCAAACACTTATAGCACGTAATGGAGGTTATGACTAGTACTCCACCTGTCAAATTTTCCAATATGAAACTAGTTACCTTGATGAACTTTTCCACCACTACCAAATAACAATATGCCAAATCCTTGACATAGGAAGATCAAAACTATACTAATGATCTGGCACTTCCTCTCTAGAATTTCATGAGAATGTAAAATTCCTTTCGAGTGATGACATCCTATCTTCACTCTCTAGCATTCTAGACAACTTTCTACAACCTTGTAGTATTTCTCTTTGTTTCCTTCCAGAATATAGTGGTTTCACATTAGTCAATAATTTTGTCATTGTAGATTGTCCTAAATATGAAATCAATTTACCACACCTTATTCCTTAACTCCTTGGAGTCTAGTACTTAGGTTCTTCCTTTGATTCTTAGTAGTCCATTTGAATTAAATAAAACATCTTCCTTGGACTTATGCCACATTTGATTCTTGAAAAATATAATGAATAAGTTTCATTGAGGGGATATCTATCCTTCGACATTGGGGCATCTGCGATTTAGTTTTTCTTTCCCTTTTAAATAAGTAATTTCAAATTTACAGTAAGATTTCGGCTCAATATATCTCCTTTTATGAGAATTTAAATTGGTTTAGTAACTTTTATTTTTAGTCCATTCTGGTTTGTTATTAACTCCAAAAGTTGTCCAAACAATTAATGCATACATAGTTACCAAGCATGAACAATTACCAAAAGCTCAAAATCATGTGGAGCATGGTTTTGTTTATATAAATTTAATCTCCTAAACTCATAGGCAATAACTTGACCTTCTTAAATAAGCATACTATCGAACCTTTTACAAAGCATCAATGATAATAAAAAAATGGTCTTCTAAAACAAGAACTTATAGAATTGTATTGCAGTTACTTCTCTTTCTCTTGGTCAAAGGCCTCTGAATTTTTCCTGACCATTTCAAATATTTCATTAATAATTCCAATAGTTTAGCCTTCAACTTCAACAACCTTGTTGTGGTCATTGGATTCGAGACTTTGGATATGAGGTTTTTTATTTGGGAACCATGTCTGGAGAAGTCAAAAGTTTCTTTAGATTGGAAATACATCATCAAATTCCATTGAATAGGGTACATATCTGTATCATATCTTTTCTTGATTCATATAATTCTCTTCTTCCCCTCTTTGGTGTTTTCGAGACATTAAAACATTGAATCATCTTAAAAGTTGAACACTTGTAATCATCTATTTTCTTCAATTTAATCATATTGATTTAACATTCTTCTTGTTTATTTAATTATTCTTTTGATTTGGCAATATTATCTCCTTCATATCCAATTTAACCCTAGAACATCTTCAAATGATATTTAAAGGGACTAAACATAAATTTACTTTCATTGACAAACTTGTAAGTTCAATTTGAACTTCAACCAAACCATGCTTTGTCTGAGCTCTTGTCTAGTTAGTCTATTTTTCTCTCCTAGTTTTTTCCTTGCAACCAACTTTCCTAAGGAATTTTTTCTATAATTTTTTGTGATTTTATCTTTCTCATAACCTTAGACACTTCAAGGGTTGTTCAGTTTCTTTTTCTCAATTTCAAGTCTTGACTCCAAATTAACCACGCCCATTTTTATTGGTGGGATCATGCCAGTTTTCATATTTAATTTTGTGAGTTGCTTCTTTTTCTGACCCATCCTGATCTCTGACCTATACTCTAAGGTACCAAATTTCATTATTGATTCTAAATTGTAGGGAAAAAGGGGGGAATGAATTCAATCAATGTTTTATAGAAAATTTTAGGGGTATTTTTTCAAAGTTATCAATATAGTTTTTTTAGGTAGGAACAAGGTAATATTTGGGGGAATGTATGATGCCTCTATGTATAAGAATGGTAAGCTAATTTAGTTATGTAATGTCAAGGAGGGTAATTAATTAGGTCCTTTATATAAAAGTGTATCAATTGTATTTACGGGGCAAGAAATGATACCCACAACAAGAAAATCATGTCAATAAAAAGAATAATACATGGGGGGAAGACATGATGATCAAAAAATAATAAAATGAATTATGAGGCATGTATTAGACTTGGTACTTAAATATTGTAAGTAAACCATTCATAAATATTCCCTCAAGCTCATCACCTTCTACTTGGTATAACTCATGCTAATTGATAATGCTTGAAATCATTATATATGTAATCTTAAATTGTCTTCTGTTTCTATTTCTTTCATTTCATGAGATTGAGAGCACACGTCTTAGGATGAATCTTGTAATAAAATGAAATCTTAAAGGCACTAGACAATTACTCAAAGAAAGTGATAAACCATATGCTAACAAATATAACCATGAATGTGCATGACCACTTAGGCTTCATGGGAACACCTTAGTAGGCAATTTATCCTCATGAAAATAAGAGAGGTACATAACTTGGAAGTATTGAAAATGTTGTAATGGTTCATTATTTAAAATCATAATTTATGAATCAAGGTGCCAAAAATTATTTTGGTGTAGGTTAACCTGTCAAAATATTATGTACCTAAGGAATGAGTAATATTATTTTGATATGATCTTTCTATTTAGATATTTTCTCTTGATCATCAAAGTACTTTATTAGATAGTGAATCTCATTACTAAGTTAATTAAAATGAATGGAAATATCATACCATTATCCAAAATATCATGCCCCTTTAATCTCAAATCCTCATCCTCCTCCAACCACCCTACCTTCCATTTTCCCTTAATAACATCTCATCAAATTACAACTTTAATGGTACGATGTTTACATTTTAGAGAAAATAACTTATCAATAAACAAAGTATCTACCATCATTTATGAGCATAAAAATGATTGATGTGTCCCATTCAAAGAATTTATTTAAGAAAGGGAAATTATCACCTCACCATGGAAATAGACACTAGAGTTTGATCATCTATTAATCCAAACCTATCATTCCAATAAAATTTAAAAAATAGTAAAGAGAAGAGGCATCCAATAGTGAAAATAATCTTTATGGTGCCTTGGAGAAGTACCATGATGAAAACTTGACAAACATGGATCATGTGTAAATCCACTATCCATTAGATCCCTACACTTGGGGGAAATTATACACCATTCTAATCTACCCCGTCCTATCTATACCCATCAATTTCATACACATATCGCTCCCCTCATATCCAATCCACCCCCCTTCTTTTTAACATGATAAGAGTAGGGGCATACTCTTGAGAAATTATTTAAAAAATACGAGCCTCAATTTTGCTAAAAATAAAAGCCTATCTAAAGAGAATCCAATGCCTTGATATATTAGACTCACTTCCTTAGTCCATTTAGCACACTACCTTGCTCGAATATCCAATATGAATCCCATAGAAAATAAAATTCCATACCACCTGTAGACATCTAAATTTGGACACTTAATTTATCCAAATTTATCCCCTTTCGTCTAAACATCTTTTTATTTGCATTAATTAAGTAATATTGCTATTATTTAATTAATATCCTTAAATTCCTCTAAATCCCTAAGGTATTCAATTAATAATTAAATACCTTACCCTCTTTAATGCCCCTTTCATCAAATGAATTAACTAAATATGACACTTATTTAATTCATCACATGTCACATCCCTTCCTCAATCTTAATCAATCTCCTAATCCCATCATTAGAGATGTGCACATGCCTAATCCTTGATTAGAATGTGTCACATCCTCTAACTTTTGCAAGTTGGCACCTAATCTCTCTTAGCCATTTAACCCTCCTCTAATCCTTCATTAACTAGCCTAATCAACCTCCCAAGGAATTTTTAGTTCCTTTTATCCTTCCAAAGAATATTAAATTCTTTTTTCTCTTCCTCATGTGATCTTTGATTTGTCACATCAAGTCACATGTGAACTCTTCCCCATTGAATCTTTGAATTGTCACATCAAGTCACATGTGACAAGTGCTTACCTTTTTTAAACACCTTGTCTTATCCAAGGTACTTTACACCTCTCCCTTTGGAACCTTGTATTATCCACAAGATTTCCCAATCATGTGAATTTTAAATTCACTTTTTATTCCTTCAAGGAATCTTCTCATTCCCTAAGGTACTTGTCCTTCCTCCACATCACGTATCCTCCTTCCACCTCATTTACACATCACCATTTCTAGGCCATCTCACATTCCGCATGTCAAGATGTGAGGGCTTGTGAGTTCTTAACTCACCATAGCCTTTCATCTTGACCTTGTTGGATGAATCTCAACCATTGAATTCTCTCAAGTTCCTCTATAAATAACCCCTCTTTTCTCTCATTTGGGGGGTTGACCATTGTGCTAACCAAACTCTTGCAAAAAATTTATTTGAGCCATATTTAACCAAAAACTTGCACTTGCATCCATTCCCCTCCATTTCTCATCCATCTTGCATTTCATATCAACATCTTTTGTCATCCAAGGAGCATACACAAAATCAACCATCAAGGGCCAACCAAGGATCGATTCGAGACAAGGTAAATTAGCTCATTTTTGTTATCTTTACTTTGTTTTTGAATCCAGCTAAGCTAATCTTGAGGTGTTAGGTGATTTTATTGTTTCTTGCACATTTCTTGTTGTTTCTCATTTCTATACTAGTATTTTTGCTTGGTCACATTTCTGGCACGCCTGGTGGGACCCATAGACGGGTCCTGTTCTTTCACATTTTCTATTATTTTACTATTTGTAGGTGCAGGTTGCAGAGGGGAGAACCCGATCTATCAAATAGGCGTACTTGACCTCTAGGGGCAAACCTGACCTGTCCAAGGGTGTACTCGACCTTTAGGGGTGAACTTGACCCAACATATAGGCATACCTGCCCTTGTAGACAGGTGAACATGCCCTCCCAGACAGGAAAACCTGCCCTCCTGTACAGGCTAACCTGCCCTCCTGGACAGGCGAACATGCCCTCCCAGACAGGCGAACCTGACCTGTCCAAGGGTGTACTTGACCTCCAGGGGCGTACCTAACCTCCAGGGGCATACCTGACCTCTAGGGGCGTACCTGACCCAATAGATGGGCGAACTTGACCAAAAACAACTTTTTCCAGAAGGTAAAAACTAAGTTTTAAACACTTTTTTGGCTGTTTTGAGTGTTTCTGACCCCCTAATGTGTGTTGTTTGTGTCTGTGCAAGCATCTAATTAGCATTTGGCAAGGAACAAGAAGAAAAATCACTAACAAGTTTCCTTGTAGGGCTATTTATTTATCAATTGTTCCTTGTTGTTTCTTGATAACTTAGGCACATAGCTTAACTAGGGGTGTCAATTTACCTTGTGTGTTGTGCTTGTTGGTAAGCTATTTGATGTATCCAATCCCCTTGCACCATTTGGAGATCCTAGGTGATAAGAAATCATAGCTTACCAATTCCTTTGAGTCACCCTTTTACTTTTCTTAGCAGGACCTGCTTGGGGATTTCATCACTTCAAGGGACGATTCCAACCACGTATACCATCGTGGTATATAAAGGGGGGAGAATGAAAGTTGTACCTCAATCAACCTGCATCGTAATGGGTGAAGTGCTGGGATGACGTGAAGAGTTGGTTCGAGCCTCTAGTATCTCGCTAAGGTTCCCGACTCACGCTTGTGACGGGTTGGTGTTCACGATTTGGGCCTCATGTACCGGGTGTATATCAAGGACTCCCTAGCAACCATGCTCATCCTAGAATAGAAGACTCTGTTGGCCATACCCATTTCTATTATATTTAGGATCATGTTGTCTGAATTGTCTTCTTTGTGCGAAACCAGTAATTTTCTATTCAGTCAAGTCAGCCTTATCCTATGGATGTTGTTTGCTATGTTTTGGGTCATTTTCCTTAGTCTTTTGTCCAAAAAACACGTTCAAATTTGTCGACAGGCGTACTTGACCTCCAAGGGTGAACCTGACCTCTTGCAGGGGTGTACTTGACCTTTGAACAAGCCCCTTTTCAACTTGTTTTAGTCAGTTTTGATCAATCTTCAGTCCATAGGTGTACCTAACCTCTTGCATAGACATACCTGCCCTCCTGTATAGGCGAACCTGCCCTACTAGATAGGAAAACCTGCCCTCTTGTATAAGCAAACCTGCCCTCTCATACATGTGAAATTTCCCTCCCAGATAGGCGAACCTACCCTCCTGTATAGGCGAACCTGCCCTCCTATACAGACAAACTTGCCCTCCAAACAATCATTTTCACCCTCCGTTCAGTTGTTTCGAGCACCCGTTTGCCTGTCATCAACACATTTTCTATAATTCATCATTTCATCGACCAAACCACATAAGTGCTACTTAGAACATCATTAGAGTCCATATCCATCATCAAATCATCCATCCCAATCACCTATACTTCGTTTTGAGAGTTTTGATTTTTATGCCGAAACTTCCAGAGGACATAACTTTTGACTTAGGTGTCCATTTGGTCTGAAATTTTATGGGTGGTTGTGTTATGAGGTGGCATGTGGATTCCCAATAAACCTTGAGTCGTTAAGACCTTGTTTCACCACATTTTTGGGGCTTCAAACTTTCATCTTGACCCTCAAAATCACAATTTAGTGTTTTTTTTAGTTTTTGAAAAATTGTTTTCGTTAATAACTTAGAATGCATGTCTCATATTTGGGATGTTAGTTGGAAATTCATCCTATCTGAGTTTTGGGTATTTTTTGGGGGAAAACTAGACTCTCTAAATTATGTCCATGAAGTTTCCTAAAATGGTAAAATTTGACAATTTTTGAAAATTGCCACATCTAGAAAAATCTAATTGTTAGCACCTTATCTCCTTTAAACCCTTGAACTCGGTGTAGAATCAATCCCATCACATACTCCAATCATCCTATTTTGAGCTTCAATCCTATCCTAATCTAAGCTTTAATCTACTCCCAATCTGAGCTTTAACCAAAATCCTAATCTGCACTTGGGAGGACCTGCCCCTCAAATAGTTGATTTCATCCTCCGTTCAGTCGTTTTGAGCACCCTTCTTCTCATTTCAAGCATTCGTCACCTCGTTATGAGTATCCTTTCATCCCTTCTAAGAGTCAGTCTCCCAATCTGAGCATTCATTCATCCATCCCGATCAATCGTTTACTTGTTTTGTCCTTTCATCCATCCATTCCCTCTTTTTTGATCATCCATTTACTCGTTCCTAGTAAACGTTTATCTATTCCAAACCTTTTTCTATTGTCTTGAACACTCGTTCAACCATTTTGATCATTCGTTTGCTCATTCCGAGTAAATGTTCATACATTTCGAACCTCCTATCATTTCGAACTCTCGTTCAATAGTCCCAAACAATTGTTTACTCGTTCCGAGTAATATTTCATCTATACCAAACCTTCATCTTCTCATTTTGAGAATCATTCATTTGTTGTGAGCAATCATTTACTCATTCTGAGTAGTCATTCATTCTGATCAATTGTTTACTCATTTTGAGTATTCATTCATCCATTTTTATCATCTGTTCCTCCAATTAGATCATCGCTTTCCCCATCAAAATCCTTTGAATTTCATTTGAAGTAGTTACCCAAATTGATCTAGGTATTTGAATTTGATCTTCATCATCCATAGCGTCTTAGGATCGTCATCCATCCTAAGTTAGTCATCATCATCTGCCTAATCAATCCACTTTCAATCTCAAAGTGGATTCAGTGCTGCAATCATCCATTTATCCTTTAATCTGATCAATCAGTATCCTAAGTCACCTAGGGTAATCTCTGAATGGGGTTTATAGTCCCTTTCATCATCCTATCCGATCCATCATTCGATCTTATCAATCATCGATCGATCTTATCCAATCCAATCCAATCCAATCCAATCCAATCACATCCCTATCCAATAACTTTCGACCCAATCAATCTACTTCCATCTTGAAGTAGATTTAGTGTTGTAGTCATCCTTTGATAATCAAATCCGATCATCAAAATCAATCGCATCGTACCATCCAACCATCCTAATCTGAGCTTTAATCCAATCCCGATCTGAGCTTGACCTAAATCCTAACTTGAGCTTTAGTATGTTTCCATCCAAATTCTTTGATCCATCGTATTTATCCTTTTATCATCATGAATCCTTATCCTCCATCAATAGTAGTCAAGGGAAACCCTAATTACGTTGGAAACAATAACGAAAGTCTTGTCAATCAAGAAGAATATGACATAGATCCCCTTGACGCTATCATTGCTAGTAAGCTTTCTCCACCCGCTTCCCACAATCCAATCACCCCTTCAAACTATCCTATTATTTCTTCATCCATGCCTAATCACGCTGCTTACGCTACCTTTGACAAGGGATATTCACTATCTTCCTCGACTGCATATGCAACATATCCTTCATCTACACCTTCCTCTTATCCAACACCTACATCCCCTTATCCTAATCCACCATCCCAACATTCCGATCTTAATCCCCCGTCCACATCCTCCTATCTCAATCCTTCATCTACATATGCCCACTACCCTAATCCTCCATACCAATCTTCCCATCCTACTCATACATCCACACCTTCCTATCCTAATCCAACATCCACATCAACTTATCCTAATCTAACATCCACATCTTCTTATCCTAATCCGTCATCCACATTTCCCTACCTCTATCCGCCATCTCAATCTTCCCATCCTAATCCACCATCCCAATACCCTTACTACAATCAATCAATCGTATCCTCTTATCCTAATCCACCATCCATGTCCTCCTATCTTAATTCATCATTCCAACATCCCTACCTCTATCCTCCATCCAATCCTGATCCTCCATCTAATCCCATTCCTCAATCCAATCCTATTCTACCAATCCATAGTCCTTCATCCACTCCTACCTCGCCATCTCAGCCTAGAGTATTCAAGTCTCTCACTCCAAAAGTTCTGCAAGGACTTATAACAAAGAAGACATACCTCACTCCACCCCTTGAAGTCGTGGAATCATGCCATCCCAACCCATCATCCATGGTCATTAGTGATGAGACCCTTCTCCATCCAACACCTATCATTGATGATACCACCCCTAGCACCACTCAAACTGTTGACACCATTGAAATCATCACTAAATCCATCAAACCCCTATCTCCTACTCCATAAGCCATCAAACCCATTGACAATAACCAAGTCTAATCTACTCTTCCCAATCCTAGTGATGACACACAAGTCCAATCCACTCTTCCCACTCCTAGTATCACTGAAATCCATTCCCATGAACTTCACGAATCCTCCATCCTTCCATCTCCTCCACCTAAGGAGTCCCTCCAACACTCTATCATCTTGCCATCCACACAAGATGAGTCATGCCAAGAGCTTGATCCCAAGCATGCCAACATATCCCCTTTTCCACATCAAGATCCTGTCATCCCACCTAGTCCTACTCAAGATCACAGTCCTCCATCTGCTCCATCTCATGAGCCCTTATCTCCATCTCCATCGCATGATACCTTATTGCCTACCATCACAAATCTAGATCCTATCATATCCCCTAATCCCTCTCCTAATCCCTTACCAATCACTCTTTTTGATCAGGAAAAAGCTACTATCCCCTCATCTCCATCTCATGATCCTCCATCATCGCCTAAGCCTACTATCCCCTCACCACTTGTATATCCCCTTGGTACTCTCACGTTCTTCCATGGTGGTCTTCTTGTAGAAGAAAAACACAACGTATATACCACCCATCATCCTTCACCTAATAATGGACTCACATCATGTTTTCAGAATAACACAAATCCTGTCATGGATCGAATGCTTAAGAACATGAACTATCAAGGAAAAGGTTTAGGCCTTCATGAGCAAGGTATTTTAGAGCCCATCTAGGTCAAAGAACAACTCTGTATGCAAGGTCTTGGACCTATTTCCCAAGACTCACAATCTAAAGATGTTGGCACAACCTCTAGACGTCCTCAACGAGCCTCTTCCAAATGAAATATAGGCTCTTCACATCGCTCCACTAGATCATATGCTGCCATCCCTCCTCCTCCATCATATCACCTCAAAACAACCATCCATATTCCTCCTTCATTTGCTCCATCCTTTTTGGATCCTTACATCCCTCCATCCACCATCTCCCATCCTTCATCTACTCCATCCATCTTGGGTCCTTATGTCCCTCCACCCACTACATTTGTTTTGGGTCCTTATATCCCAAAATCACCTCCTCCATCTTGTCCTATTCATCCTTTCATCCATTCATCACCTATCCATGTCATCCATCATAAACATCCCTCTTGCATGTCCCCTAATTAGGATCAACAAAGGCACATACCTACACATCCTCTATCTACACATAATCCCCACAATCCTACCTCCATTGCTCCACATCATCCATCTCCTCTCACCCATCCCATTGCTACTAAAAGCACTTTGGATGCTAAAACAAAAATGCATAAATCCAACCATCCACATGAATCTAAAGCTTCCCATGTCCCCTCTAAAATACATGGTGAAGAGAAGAAAAATCAAAATCCAAATCAAATCCGTAGGCCACAAAGGCCCACCAAAGTAAAAATCAAAACCATGTGGATCCCAAAGAAAAAAGATGCCATGCCTTCAAATGAAGCATCTATAACAACATCCAAAGTTGCTAATCCAAAATCCAATCATACACCCCTTTCATCTCCTAAGTCTGTTTTGGGTCCTTATGTCCCAAAATTCACTATCCCATCTCCATTATCCCCACATTCTCCATCCATTAATCCTCCTATCTTTTCACATCCACCACCACATGTGCCAATGTTGGTCTTGAAATCACCACCCCATCATACACCCACCCCATCATTCCATCCATATCATTTCTAGCATCCCATCCATTATCCCATATATTTTCCCCATCAAATCCCTCTAATTCATCCTCTTGCATAATCCATTTATCCTAATAAGGTTGTACCAACATCCGACAGTCGCTTGAAACATGGGCTCTTAATACTTCGTATAGATTTTGATGCTTGGATCCTTCATCCATCTCTTTATCCCATGTCTTCCACATCCAATCATCCACCTCCCTATCCTTATCCATCTCCATCCACATTCTATCCAAAAATCCAAAAGTCCAAGAAAACTCCAAAAAAGTAAAAAAAAAATCAGAAAAAAAAGAGTAAAGAGAAATAATCCGTCCAATGTTGAAAACTTGGAAAACAAGCGCCTTGGATAAGTACCATGATAAAAAAATGGCAAATAGGTGTCATGCGTGAATCCCCATCCGTCCTTTTCCACACTTGGGGTAGCTTCCTGATATGCATTCCCTCCATCCACTATGCTTCCAGCTATGCACCCATCTTCTTGCTATACATCCTCTTCATTAATCCCCTCCATCCCACCTATCTTCCGCATCCTACCATCATAATCCCTTTTATCTCCCATCCCTCCATCCTTCTTATGATCTTGATCAAAATAGGGGCACCTATCTATGCATGCTTTGGACACCTCTTGGTATATCTTCCTTTGTGATATAGTCCTTGGAGATATCATTCATCCCTCAATCCATTAATCCTTTTTCACCTCCCCATCCTTATCTTCCAATCCCTCCACACAATCCTTTTAATCTCCCTATCCTTACCCCCCTATCCATCCATTGTAGCATCCCTCCCATTCCCCATCCTTATCTTCCTATCCATTTCCCTCTATCCCCATCCCATCTCATAATCCCCCCTTCATTGGTATCTAGCTATAGGATACTCCCCATGCAACCCAATACCATCTATCTCATCACACATATTTTCCATCTCCTATCCTTTCTCATCATTCATCTATCTGTCATATCATCCTCCCAATTCATTTTGATGATTTGGATAACTATCCCCTCCCTGAGCTTTGTGTAGTCGCTATCATCCTATCCAATCCAACAGGTCAGTCTTGTCTTATCATTTTAGTCCCATCATCACCATCATCCTATCTTATCCAATAGGACTACCTTTTTATCCACTTATCAATGATCATCTCATCATCCCTTATCCATCGTTTGTCTTTGGTCCTTTCGTCGAACTACATTGCCCTTGCGCTTTCACGTAGGCAAGGTCGATCATTTTATCCACCCTCGGGGTTCCTTTATCACCTTTCATTAGTCTTTTTGCTCTATCCGTCTGCTCCTTTTGTCCATCCTATCTTTATCATCCATTATCGGTCTCCATCATCCTCTTCCCGCTTTTATTCATGGTCAGTCGTCAGCCTTTTATCGAACTATGAGGGCTTTGCGCTTTCACATAGGCCAGACTAATCTTTGATCGGCCCTCAAGCCCCTAGGTCCTTAGGGTGTGTCAATCTTCTATTTCATGTCTTGTCTTCCTTGTGTTGTGTCATCAAGATATGCCCTTATCTAGCTGGTTCTTAGCAAACGAGATCCACTTGTATCATGAAATCCAATCGGCTTTGAATATCCTGCATCATATTAATCTTTCAGTTTAGTATCCATCATCAGTCTCAATAGGATGCATCCTTCCTAACAGACCTCATCAATCCCATCCATCCCCTTGATCCTATGGCAAAGGACATGTGAAATTGATTGCGATATTTTGATACTTTTGGCTTTTGTATATCATTTGAGCTCCCTATCATCACTTGTTATGGTTGCCTTGATCCATCATATCATGGTGTGCTTTGACTAGTCAACATAGGGGCGTATCTTAATCTTTTTCTCTTTTTTGTTATCTTCTCGGTTGTCCCACGTAGTACCCACCAAGATCCATGAGATCTTGTGTTATGCTGGGGCATCCTTGTGTGCTTGTGGTTATCCCAATACCTGTCCTGACCAAGGTCATCGTGACTTTGGGGTGTTGGGATAGCCTTCTTGTTTGCTGTGTGTTTCATGCATTATACACTAATCTGCCTTGGTTCTCCATACCCTGGCATCTTGTGTCTTATGCTATAGCAAAAATTAGTTCTCCTAAAGATGACAAATTGCATTTGGATTGCATTTCATCTCCCATCCTCTCATCTATCAAAATATCCCACATCCATTCATCCTTCATCACTCTCCATCACTCTGCATCTTCTTCCTCATCTCCCCTTTCATCGTTTCATCCATTTTAGAGCACACCCGTGTTCTCTTGAACCCACATGTCCTCTTGAGGGGGCATCCTTCATCCCCAACTTTCATCTTCACCCCCATCATCTTTCTTCCCAGTCGCTCCTTTTATAACTAGGGCATCTTTTCCGATCTAACCATCTTCTTCTGGGTTCTATGTTTTAATCTTCTTTGAAATGATGCTACTTCGTAACACCATCTCAAAGAGGGGAAAAATGTAGACATTCAAATTTGGACACTTAATTTATCTAAATTTATCCCCTTTCATCTAAACATCCTTTTATTTGCATTAATCAAATAATATCACTATTATTTAATTAATATCCTTAAATTCTTCTAAATCCCTAAGGTATTCAATTAATAATTAAATACGTTACCCTCTTTAATGCCCCTTTTATCAAATGAATTAACTAAATATGACATTTATTTAATTCCTCACATATCACATCCCTTCCTTAATCTTAATCAATCTCCTAATCCCATCATTAGGGATGTGCACATGCCTAATCCTTGATTAGGATGTGTCACATCCTCCAACTTTTGCAAGTTGGCACCTAATATCTCTTATCCACCTAACCTTCCTCTAATCCTTCATTAACTAGCCTAATCAACCTCCCAAGAAATTTTTAATTCCTTCTATCCTTCCAAAGAATATTAAATTCTTTTTTCTCTTCCCCATGTGATCTTTGACTTGTCACATCAAGTCACATGTGAACTCTTCCCCATGGAATCTTTGACTTGTCACATCAAGTCACATGTGACAAGTGCTTACCTTTTTTAGACACCTTGTCTTATCCAAGGTACTTTACACCTCTCCCTTTGGAACCTTGTCTTATCCACAAGATTCCCCAATCATGTGAATTTTAAATTCACTTTTTATTCCTTCAAGGAATTCTCATCCCCCAAGGTACTTGTCCTTCCTCCACATCATGTACCCTCCTTCCACCTCATTTACAAACCACCATTTCTAGGCCATGTCACATTCCACATGTCAAGATATGAGGGCTTGTGAGTTCTTAACTCACCATAGCCCTTCATCTTGACCTTGTTGGATGAATCTCAACTGTTGAATTCTCTAGAGAATTCAACTTCCTCTATAAATAACCCCTCTTTTCTCTCATTTGGTGGGTTGACCATTGCGCTAACCAAACTCTTGCAAAATTTTCATTTGAGCCATACTTAGCCAAAAAATTGTACTTGCATCCATTCCCATCCATTTCTCATCCATCTTGCATTTCATATCAACATCTTTTGTCATCCAAGGAGCATACACAAAATCAACCATCAAGGGCCAACCAAATGATCAATTCGAGACAAGGTAAATTAGCTCATTTTTGTTATCTTTACTTTGTTTTTGAATCCAACTAGGCTAGTCTTGAGGTGTTAGGTGATTTTATTGTTTCTTGCACATTTCTTGTTGCTGCTTGTTTCTAGAACAGTATTTTCATCTGGTCACACCACCCACCTTAGATCCCTCTAGAGAAATGTAGTCCTTTGAGATGATCCATCATCTAAACCCTCCAACTACTTCCAATACCACCCATATTATCTATTAATGTCATGGAGTGTCACTTCTTGTGATCTACTCTCTATACTCATCCTTCCTTCATGCATCCATCATCAACCCCTCCATCTATCAATACATCTATCCCATCCCCAATCTAAGGAATCCCTATATCATTTCATCCTTGTTACTATATTATTTTCTACCTTTTCATAAGTTCCTAGCCTCCAATTCCTCACAATCCCATAATATTCCATACAAATCTTTCCAATTAATCTAGACATTATCTAAAATATATATTAGTTATTTTCCCAACATTTTTACAAACCTTGATCTACAATAGTCAAATCATTATCATCAAGATATATTGATCCCAATACTTGTATTTTTATCATCCTAAACAATGCTATAATCATCATCAATCAATCAATCAATCAATTTTCAGCTTGATTTTGGGAAACATATTTTTAACTTTGCATTGTTTATACATTCTTGTTTATTTTCTTGTACATGCATTATAATTTTCTTGCATTTTCATAGTCCTTGTAGCATACCACTAAAATGATATCATGGTCCCATATGATATATGCTTGATTGCAACCCTTTCTTTAGGGTTAGTCCTTTAAGAATTTGGTGCATCATCACCCTAGTCTTTATAACTTGGTGCATAATGCCCAATGTTGTAGGAAATAAAGGTTTATCACACCAAGTTAGGATGACTATCACCTCCCATCCATTCCTATCTCACCTCCTTCCATATCTCAACTAACCTTCTTATCCAATTCTATCCACCCTTTCATCTCTTATTATTTATTATCCCTTCATGCATTTTGAGAACACACCCATGTTCATCAAACCTACCTATCATACCAAGGGGGCATACCTAACTCCTTCCTATTCATCACTCCCCTCTACCCAATTATTGGGGCATCATACCACTAGTCCCATCTCTTCTAAATACATTATATTTTATTCTTCTTTGAAATGATATTACTTCATCTATTCACAACCTTGTCTCAAAGAGGGACAAAGTGTAGACACCCAAAATTGTCCACATCCTAACCACACCCAATTTTATTTCCTTCTAGAATTAACTGAATAAAAGTAATAATTTAATTAAAGTTCACCTATAAATTTTTCCAATCACAATCCTAATCCATGTCATTTTTTTGATTAATTTTACTCTTCATATCTCTATCCTCTAAAAAATAAATTAATATAAAATATTTATTTAATAAATATACTTGAATATTCCTAAGCAAGCATAATCCATGGTTAAAATTGCACATGACATGCATGTACATGACCCATCATTACTTCTTCCCTACAAATCCTCTCATAAAATCTCATCCATCCATTTCTCCAAGAAGATCTTAATTGTCCACATGTCTCCAAAAAAAGACATTGGATTTCTAAAAGGGTTCCTTTTTTATCCTCACCCTTCATTCTTTCCCAAGAGAATCTTTACCATCCAATTTTTTTAAATATTTTATCTCTTCAAATGCACCAATCACAAGGTGACACTCAAAGGATTCTCCTCCTACTCCTTTCAATCAACCTCATCCATTGATCTCTTGAATCAATCTCTTGGAGCACAATCACACACATCTTATGTGTGAATTTAAGAAGTTGTGGGTTGGAGAAATCTTGTATTTTTCATATTTTGTGTAAGCTTACACTAAGGTGTCAATTAGGTGTAAAATAGGATTTGAAATCATTGTTTGAGTCATTTTGTTTTGTACATTTGCATTGATCACAACACCAAATCTTTGAATAATGTTGAGGTGGAACCATGATGGTAGTACACTATGGATTATAATGACATAAGCACATTCAAAAAAATATTTTTAACATAAATTTGGAATCCATTACACATCAAATTAATTATTAGTAATTAATTAGTTATCATAGAGTTAAAATAAAGCATAATGTATAAGTTAATTCAAATATTTAAATATAGGCTAGGGTTTTCTTGTGTTTGTGGTCATTCTTGGCCCCTCTTGCATCATACTGCGCTCTTTGCGTAGTATTTTTCTCTTTTCTTATATGTACGCCCACATTTGCTGTGGTTTTTTTGTTTTAATATGCCTTCAATCGGCTCTAACCCAACAATTCATTCTGGTGTTGGCGGTTCGATGACTCTACTCAATGGCTCCTCCTCTAAACAAGCAACCCCAAAAATTTGTTCCAAAAGTGTTTTACGAGGTAAGTCTTTTGACTCCCCAGCTGATGTGGTTTTACCTTTTCCTAATTTTGATTATGCTTGTAAATGGTTTGAGCAACATACTCTTGTTGGGTACTTTGTTGGGAGGACTCCCCCTAAAAGTGTGCTTAAAGAATGGGTCCACAAGGTCTGGGTCCCTCATGGGCTCCACTTTGAAATGGTCCAAAATTTAACTAAGGGTTTTTTCCTTTTCTATTTTGCAGAGGTCAATCATGTTTAATAAATCTTGAATCATGGTCCCTGGTATGTCAGTCTTCTCTATTGGTTTTCCAGTCATGGGCCCGAGACTTCGCTGTCTCTAATGACACCAAGTTGCGGGTCCCGGTCTAAATTGAGTTCCTAGGGTTGCCCTTGCCTTGTGTTCCTTTTTTGATTCACATTGCATCCTCTATGGGGAAGGTCATTTGTATTGAGCTAGATAGGTTTTTCTAGGCCTGGCCCCAAAAATGGGATTGTGTTGAAGTGGAAATTTCACATGATTTGAAAGAATCCATTGACATTCAAATTGGAGATTTATGGCATACCCAGGTCACTTATTTTAATTTGATGAACACATGTTATAGATGTCAGTTTGTAGACCACAAGATCAGGGAGTGCCTTGTACTCCTTCACCGCAGGAATTTGAAAAAGCCCTGTTAGGTGGATAAGTCTACTGCCAAACTTGATGAGAAATGGACCACGATTATGAACCATAAACACAAGTCCAATGGATCTAGGATGGTTTCCAAAGTCCCTGAGCCAGCTAAAGATGCTTTAGACCCTTCAACGAAGTGGAAAGAAGCCCCAATTGGGGCTGACAATATGCTGGTGTAGCCCAGGCCAAAGGCTACACTTCAGCTTGCTGCCGTTATGATGACACAACCAAATGTTTCTCCTCATGTGATGGGAGCTCAATGGCAGTCTCGTAGTTCTTCTCCGCCATTAGAAGAATGAGAATATGTATAGGAGAAACAAATATTTTATGCTCTGAATATTCAAATTGGGTCAGTTTCGCTAGAATTTTTGTAGAATCGCTTCTCTACTCTGGATGAGGAGGAGCCGGACTCTGACGATATGGAGTAGTTTCAGTCATGAGTTTCCTCTCATAGAATGTTTGAGGTTTGAAAGACCTCTCTAGGAAGTATTCTGTTTGGGATATTTTGCAGAAATATGTTGGTATTGAAGTGCTTTGTCTCCAAGAAGTTAAAATTTCTAGTTTATTGCTTGCATCGACTTGTCATTCTATTTGGCCAGCTAGTCATATGTTTTGTACTACTCATGATGCTGGATGTGGCAGAGTTGTCACCTTTTTGTCCCCATGATGGCACACTTGTGTGGTTGACCATGGGTTTGACCCCACACATCGGATCATTTGGATCCTCAATATTGATAATCACTCTTTTGGGATTATTAATGTTTATGCCTCTAAAGATGTTGTGGAACAATCTTTGCTTTGGTGTTGGATTGTTGATTCATTGCCAGTTGCTACCTAGCTATTGTGTGGAGATATTAATATGGTTGAGATGGCATATGATAAAGATGGCACTTTGCCATTCAAATGGGCAGCTGGAAAATGAGAGGTGTGGTTCTACATACGTAATAAATTGGGGCTCTTTGATCCCAATATGGGCCACCACCAATCTCATTCCCTCTGGCACACTTGGTGTAATTTCAGGGTTGGCTTTGACAGGATATTTAAGTGCCTTGATCGTGTCATGATCTTGGCTCAATCTTTCTTTTCTTTTAATAGGTCTTCTCTCCTAGTTAAGCCGTTAGTTGATGTGACTTTTTCAGATCATTTCTCCATTTATTTTTGCATTAAATGGGAGACAAGACAACCTCGGGCCTACAAAACACAGTTCTTTTTAAATACGTCTCTGCTTTTTCATCAGCCCACGTTGGCCCACATTTGTAGAGTTTGGAATTTGGAGTGTATGCCACCTCATAATACAGGCTGGATTAATTGGTGGAATGATGCTATCACTCACATGGCTAGATTTCTATGCATTTATGGGTGCCAGTTGGTCATTTTTTGTCGATGGTCTTACAAGGCTACCATAACTGACCTGTACTTAGCTACGAAGGCTTTGGTGGCTAGCCCTTTTCCCCCATCATTACAAGTCAGGGTGGAAAAATTAAGACACAAAAAGCAAGTTGCAAACAATTATGTTACTAGAGGTGTGTAAATGAAAGCCAGATTACATTGGTTAAAGATTGGCGATCATGCCTCCAAAGAGTTTTTTTGGCCCTGCATGCTAGGCACTCATCTGTTGGCATTAAAAAAATTAAAGATGGAATTCAAGTGCTTTTTGAGCTACCTAACATTCTCCAGGCATTTGTTCGACATTATGAACAAATTTTCATTGCTTAGGAGTACACGCCAGAGCGACAATAGGCCCTTCAGGATTGTCTTGTTGCTATGCCAAATAGGCTATCTTTTTCCCAGAAAGCTTTTTGTGATCAATTTCTCACAGTTAAGGACTTAAAGGAATCCATTCATTCCATGGTTGATGACAAGGCCTTGGGGATTGATGGTTTCCCTTGTGAATTTTACAAGTCCCTATGGGACTATGTTGGGCACGACTTGCATAAAGTCTATCTTGAGGCTTTTCATTCCAAATCCCTGGGTAATATAATTAATAAAGGAAATATTAAATTCATACCTAAGTTTGGAGATCTCGAGGATATCTATAACTAGTGGCTTATCAGGCTCCTCAGTGTCTCTTGTAAAATCATTGTGAAAGCTCTGTCTCTAAAGATCCACCATCTTTTGCCTCAGATTGTGTGCCTAGAGCAAACTGGGTTTATCAAGTCTAGATTCATTCTGGACAATATAATTGTTGTGTGGGAAGGTATGGAGTGGGCTAGGCATTCAGACTAGAAAACTATTTTTCTCAAAATAGACTTTGCTAAAGTTTATGACCGCATTGAGTGGCCTTTTATTTTGGCCATGTTGAAAACCTTGGGGTTTGGGCCTAATTTCATCCAGGTTGTCCAAATACTCTTCTCAAATGCCCCTGCTTGTATCACTATTAATGGTCACCAATCTCTTGCCTTTGGGATATTCTGCTCCATTCGACAAGGATGCCCACTTGCTCCATCTCTTTATGTGCTTGTTGCCAAAGGATTTGGCTATCTCTTAGTCAATGTGGTTTCTCAACAATGGGTGAACCCAAAAAAGTGGTTTATAATTGGAGTGAGAAAGGAAAAGTTGAAAAAAATGACCCCATGGCAAAAAAAATCATTTTTGGGGTTCAAACGAACCAAAAGAGGGTTCTCTAGAACTAGGGTTCGAGCAAACCCATTCAATGAACTTCCCACCATTCTTGCCAAAAAACACAAAGGAAAACCCTTTTTGAAAGGGGTTTGAATGAACCCTGGTTTGAGCGAACACTTGGGGGTTCGAATGAACCCCTGTTTTCCCACCTTTCCACTCTCTAGCACATAAAAACATTAGAAATTTTCCCTTCGAAGCTCGGGTTCAGGATGAAAATGGAGGAGACTTCATAGACCCAATTGGATAATGGTATTCCT